>WSTI01007878.1:0-11367 GCA_019616915.1 Ceratobasidium sp. 423
CCGCCCGCGAGTGCTCGCTCGCGTCCGGGTGCCCCAGACACCCCATCCGGTGCGTGCGCGCTTGCCGCGCGCCGGATTCCCCAGACTGTCGTCTGGTACCTAGCGACACGTCGCATAATAAGTGTGCAGCCCCACGACTGCCAGAGCCCCGAAGCCTAAGTCCCAAATGTAGCATCCTTACCATAGTGGTTACAGTTACAAAAGAGTCATGAATCGTCAAATGGTTCAGAAGGGTAGATCCTACCCTATTGGAGGCATAACACAGGAGACAGAACTCCCAAATTTCTCTGCTAAAATAACTAGCAACTATATGATGCAACATCGTCTCGTTCCCTAGGGCCTGTTGTATGATCGCCTTTTGCAGGCAGGAGACAATATGATTCATTGCCGGAGTATCCAAGTCGAGAATCCGGGTTTCGGGCCCCCGGGTATTCTTGTTTTCGCCAAAAAGGATATATTTACCCTCTTTTGCTCCTATCCTGGCCAGGCTGGCTGTTAGCTTAATTTTAACTAACTTGTCTACAAGCTCGGTTGTGAGGAAGCCCGATTATGAGTGATTGGGCCACTAGAAGTAGTTATGATAGTAATGGCTAACTTACTTGGGCAAATATCTCCCATAAATTGTGACCTGTATAGTTTGGGCCACATTCTAATGTATCCATAAATTGGGCCGAAGATAGACGCGGCTAGTAGAGTGGCGATGGAGTGATTCCCCTCCGTCCAAACCACTCTATGACAATTTTGTTGGGACTGGTGCATGCCGAGCATAGTCTGATACCAGCCCTTTGTGAAAATATTTTCTATCCTCGCTCGAGAAAGGGGTGTACATGTCGGAGGCTTTGGTTTTGGCTTGGTACAACGTACGCCAGCAGCTCCAGTTGCACGAGTGGTGTTATTAGGATTGCCTAAGATAGAATTTGCCGCTGCTGCAACGGCTGGCCGAAGGGTTGATTGCAAGACACCGCATACTTCGTGGTGCCATAATACGGTATTGATACCAGCATATATCGTGTTACCGGCATCGGGTTTGATTAGGTGATCCTTGAGGGTATGATTAATGAGGCTATTAAAATCTTGGGATTCGTAGTGGGACAAATGCCGTATTCCTAACCGCACAAGATAATTATAGGGATCCCAGCGGTCTATGTTTGAAAAGTCGGTAAACGCCCGCTCCACTACGCCGGTCCATGAGCCCTCAGACACTTGGTTCTCCCGGAGAGCAATTCGACGGGTAAGAATAGCAAGGACTGAAGAGCACAAGAAGTAGCAGTTGAATCGCTGCAGGGTGTATGCAGAGGTCTGATGACAAATTTGTATTGCGTAACAAATGGCAAGTATGTCAATGATGTCGAATTCGCAGGGGAGTTGGGTCTCGAGCAACAACTCACATGCCTCAGCTGATAAAGGAGGACTACCATGGGAGTCAGCGGGAAACCACTGGATGATGTCGTGTGCAGTGCAGCCAGCCCATCGGATTGCGTCAAGTCGTGCTCCGTCGCCAACCCGCTCGATCCTATACAACGACCCATCTGGGATGGGAACGATGAGAAACTCATGAAAGAATGGGCCGTTGAGGCTTCTCCAGTGCTGAATGACATTAAACCTAGTGACGTGCCTGCGCTGTATAGCATACCACTCCATCACCGGACAATCTGGGTGTCGCCATTCGGTATGAAATTTCATGCTACACGGGACCTCCTCCGAGCTAGATAGCTTAGGCCAGGCTTGCAGGCGCTGTATCTCAGCTCTGGAGGACGAAACAAAGCTGTTTATAAAGCTCTCCCGCAACCGAGGTCGCCACAACCCGCCGCTAGTAATGGGTGCACTCTCAAACCACATGATGTAAGATAGGGGCCCAGGGCTCAGGCTCCCGGGCGAAAAAACGACGGGCCGGGTAAAGTGTATGGGTAAACTAGAGGGGAGAAATCGAGATGCTGGAACGATGCAGGGGGTTTGAAGCAAGGCGGTGGATATAACGTACCTCAAGAGTCAACCACTAAGCAAGTTACCACTTAAGATTCGGTGCTAGTCTATATATAGAAAGGCTGGGAATCCGCTCATCATAGAGGGTGTCCGTAACGGAGGGACGCGATCCAGCTGCAGATGCGAATTCCACGCCCAGGATCAATACGTGGCATATATACTGAAAATCCGTACTCAAGAGGTACATTACCATCATATTTTGCTTTTTAAACTTCAACCATATCGGCAGGCCAGTTCTTTTGGTTAATTAACTCGAAGCCTACATCGAGACTCCGTGTTGTGGTCGGCAATGCAGATCCGCCCCACAGACGGCGACAATGCTATGCTTAGATAAAAATCTTTTACCGAGATACCGCCTCACATCTACGGTGAACCAGCTTAATTACGATATTGTTTGGCTCTGCTCGTCAATAACCCATCTGACCAAAGTCAAGTAGATTATTGTATTCTTCAAATTGATATCTTCCGAACAACCTAATGTGATGTCTACGCACATCATAATTGAACATCCAGGTCATTGTTAACACCCTTACGATAGGATAAAATGCAGCGCCTGCTCGGAGCCCGGGGAGGCCGTGACTGTGGCTGTGTGCCCTTGGGATTCTATCATACCCGAATAATCCTACTGGGAATTTTCTCTCCGGCACTGACTTTCAGGTTGACCCGGAATGACAGCAATTTGATAGATACTAAGCGAAAAATACCCTGTACGGCCAGATTGCTTGCTTCCACCGGAATCTTTCTAGTTTCTGTGCTTAGTGAATCGCCACAATAGGCGCTATCAATCACAAGGGTGACTGTCTAAATTAGAAACTATGCTACTATTGGACACCTCTGAGCCTACTGCCTGATGCACTTGCTGATGTTAGTCAACTCTGTTGGGCACGCTACTTGCTGGAATGTCACCTATATAGTAGGTGGCAATTGTGAGCGATATGTTCGCCGCTAAGAGCAAGGGGTACAAACCGAAGGATTATCAGCGCCTTTGAACCAATTAAAACGCCACTGGCACCCAGCCTGTAGCGCTGAAGGGAGCTGGGAGCATTCGGCGAGGCTACAGGTATGGAATTAGATTTCACGATTTAATGAATCATGCTACCATATAACTTACCTTGACACGCCACCATATTGTGCACCCCATCCGGTAGATGGAGCACCATACTGAGCGGCGCAGCCTTGTCCAAATATTCTGGGCAAGAGTGTTAGTCAACTTCATGGGGTGAAATCTGCTGGATATTTAATATCATACCCAACTCCTCCCCCTGGAATCATCAAGTCGAAGTGGTTCTAGCGCTTTGCTTTTAGTTCAATAGCCCATTTCGTGTAGCTCCCAATGTAACTTACATTTCCAAGGTCCCCTCCAGTATTCGTAGCTTGCACTATCATCTTCTGGCCAGAGACTGGCCCACTCGTGAATCTATCGAGCGCATCAGTCAGAAATCGCCGGATCAGAGCTTCGTATGTGATTGACTTTATTGGCATGACACTCACGTTAACTCGTAGCATTGGCAGCACCATGACGACTCGGTGCCACCTTGAATATTCACTGCAGCAAATCCATACGCCAAACTGTCATTAACAGCAAACGGTGACTATGTCAACGCAGCCATGGTTTAGAAGTTTATTCGAAGTGAGCCATTTTGGGGACTCACATGGTTAGCGCACGCGTAAGCACCACCCCCATTGCATCCGGACTGAACGTTATTGTCCGACAAGGGGTTGTTATTAATGTCGCAACTTTGAACTGGCGCGGATACGCTCGCTTTTCCCTCCCAGCTGCAGCTTTCCTTGCAGCAGTCCCTGGAAGACAACAACGTAAAAACGAAGTCCAAGGGAGCAATCGTGTCCAAGCATACCTACCAGTAGCGTGTAGTCTGGCCGGACCCAGACTGAGCACTTGCAGCCCCAAAAGTCGTTAAAGCAACAAGAACGGCCGTGAAGATCATGACAAAGTGTGGTGCTGGGTGGTCAGTCCCCCTGTTGATTGCCTTAAATACTCGGCGGCAGTTTTTCGTGTCTTAGCATTAACACATGACGACAACATATCGTATCGCCTGGTTGCTGGGTACGTCACGTTGCCAACCTCTCGGAGAAATAAGCATGCACATCGTTGATGATAGAAGCAAATAGAAGCATCAAATGGTCCGGGGTGGATGCTTCTTCCAAAGTTTATTTGATCAGTTGATACGCACCCTTACCGACGTTTGTCCTCGGCTTGCAAATTAATAAATATGGATACTATGTATAGAGTGCGTTGTAACCTCAAATAGTGATAGCAACTGGTAAGCTGCCACGGTAATTACTACCACGCACCGGAACAAGCCCAGGAAGGTAGGTATTGGTTAGTGGTTGCAACGCTTGTATCATGGGCTAATGAAAATAAAGGTGTCGATTCGGAATTTGTAGTGAGCTGCGTGATCGGAAAACGTCCATAGTCTAGAACATTTTTTAACCCGAACTGGGACGGATCACACAGAAATGGGAGAGACAAATGAAATTTGATAGCATGATAGATTTTATTCACACGGATAGAATTTCAGACCGTGTGATAATACTTCTATGTGCGAGAGCAGCCGGTGATGCTCGTGAGTTGGCTTGGGCAAGTGACTTGCTGGAACGACACCTATAAACCGCCATGAATAGTATCATTTGAGGGTTGAGAGTTTAAAGACTCACCGATGGGTTGTCAGCGCCTTTGAACCAGTCAAAGCGCCAGTAGCATCCAGCTTGAAGAGCCGAAGGAAGCTGGGAACATTCGGACCGGCTTGATGCAATGTCAATCAACCGTGTTTACTTGGAACGAGTTCATCAACACACCTCGAAACCCCGCCATATTGAGCTCCCCATCCTGTAGAAGGTGCTCCATACTGACCCGCACACCCTTGCCCAAAAATACTTCGCCAAAATTAAGTGATGTGAAGTGACCCTGGCTGAATATGTACTTACCCGACTCCACCACCCGGGATCATGAGATCAAAGTGGTTCTAAGGGTACCTTAGAGAAGACTTGGAGCAAAAGTGAAGCGGAAATCTCACGTTTCCGAGGTCCCCGCCTGTATTGGTTACCTGGACAATCATTTTCTTTCCTGAGACAGGGCCACTTGTAAATCTATTCGAGGGTTAGTAAATACACGCATACATTGATGGGAGGCGTACGTGAGCTCGTAACACTGACAGCACCAAGATGACTCGGTTCCACCCTGAAGCTTCACAGCCGCAAATCCATAAGCGAGGTTATCATTAACCGCCCATGGAGACTTCATTATCACCAATTAGCACTATGGCAAAGTATAAGAAAAGTTGCATGCGTACGTGGTTGGAGCAAGCATACGCTCCTCCTCCGTCACATCCTGACTTGGCGTTGTAGTCCGAAAGCGGGTTATTGTTCTTGTCGCAGCTTCGAACCGGCGCGTTCACGCTGGCTTTACCGGACCAGCCGCAGCTTTCTTTGCAGCAGTCCCTGTAAGTGAAAGGAGATGAGACATTGAAGATGGCAAGTGTACAGCAAAACGAACCAGTAACGCGTGGTGACTCCGGTGCCAGATTGGGCACTGACAAGAGTCAAAGCGCTGAAGAATGAGATCGTAAGGGAAAATGCGAGTTTCATTGCACTATCTGGGTGTTGAGTTGTTGCTAACTGATGCTGCTCAGCTGGTATTTATACCCTAGGAGCCGAAAAAATCCCAGCTAAAACGTTCCCTTGAAAGAGGTACCGGTACCCAAACCTCGTGAAACCACAAGTTCGCCAGTCAGTAGATGGTCCACCTGACTCCAAGGATCATCGTAAGCGAGGTTCCCGGTAAAATGGATCACAAGTCAAGAACTTCGACCTGCCACGTATGAGTCCACAAGTTAGCTGAATTTCACCCCTCAATACAGTTAGATGCTGACAGTGGATCAAAATAGCCCGCATTCCGCATGTGGATACGGATTAACTTCGCGCAAAACTTCTGAGAAGTTCCCCCGGATGACATGATTGGGTCGGTTCCTGGGGAAATAGACCGATGCGATCAATTACCCATTAGTTCAAGGTAAAAGGCATGAAATTATTCTTTCTCTTGGAGAACTAGAGGGAATCGAGCGGGGGAAATTGAAATTAATAAAATGAAAAAAGCATATGGATCCATGTATGCGCCCTTGCCAGCTGGCCCGAAATATGTATACTAATTGATATTTATTCCCAGGCTGAACCTCGCATGTCAAATTACACCCCAATAGAAGGACATATGGAATCACAAGGGTTAAAACCCACACGGGATGAGGATTGTCGGCCCTTATGGACAAACAACGGAGATACTTATGATTATGTAATCTTCTCGACACCTTCATTGCCCGATTGAATTGAGCCTTCTCAAAGGTTATCACAGCAAGGCTCCTAACGAGTCGATAACTTCTTCCGTTTATGACGGATCGAAGCAACTTGAACCAGCGCGTCGCACCCATGTCCGTTTGGTCGGTCCATGCGCTTGGTGAATTTGCCAATATGATCGAGCACGTCCGGTGACATATATGCATATGCAGGCGGGCGTATTATGCACAGGCGCTGGTCGTCATCGGTAATTCTACCTTGAGTGACAAGTCCTTTTAATGTGATGCATTTTCAAGCCGGAGATATCCAAGTGAAACAGATCACAATAAAAGTAAGAGAGAGAGAAAGAAAATTTGATTGAACGGAAAACTTTATACACGCGAGTCGTGCCCCAAACGCGTGTAAGCTTCCTCTTAGTTGCGAAAGCACCCAGTGACACTCGTAAGTTGGCTCAGGCAAGTAACTTGCTTGAACGGAAGCTATAAATTGGCGTAAATCACACGTCCTAAAAATAGACAGTTGAAAACTCATGGATGGGTTGTCAGCGCCTTTAAACCAGTCAAAGCGCCAGTAGCATCCAGATTGAAGAGCCGAAGGAAGCTGGGAACAATCAGACCGGCTTGGTGTGATGTTAATCAGCCGTATTTCTTTGGAAAGAGTTTGTCTACGCACCTAGAAACGCCACCATATTTGGCACCCCACCCATTGGGAGGCGTTCCATACTGAGTAGAACATCCTGTGGTGAAATAACTTCATGGGATGTAAGCGATACAGAGTAGCTCCGTTTCATGATGTACCTACCCGACTCCATCCCCGGGGATCATCATGTCGAAGTGGTTCTAAGGGTGAATTGGGAAATCCTGAGACGAGAACATGAGGTGGGGTACTTGCGTCTCCGAGGTCCCCGCCAGTATTGGTCGCCTGGACGGTCATTTTCTTTTCGGAAATAGGGCCACTGGTGAACCTGTATACAACGCCTGATAGTTAGTGGATATATGCGTGCATGGGTAATGAACATACGTGAGCTCGTAACACCGGCAGCACCAAGATGACTCGGTCCCGGCCTGAATTTTCACTGCGGCAAACCCGTAGGCTAGATTATCATTGACCGCCCAAGGAGACTTTAAGGTTACTTATGATCAGTAATAGTATAAAATAAGGCAACAAACGTATACTAACGTGGTTGGCACAAGCGAACGCTGGGCCACCACTACACCAGGATCCTGCATTATAGTCCGAGAGCGGATTGTTCCACTGTCGCAGTTCCGGACTGGGGCGTTCACGTTTGCTTTACCAGGCCAACCACAGCTCTCTTCGCAGCAGTCCCTACGCAAACAAAAGACGTGAGGAAACGACAAAGTGAGGCGAGGTCGAACATACTAGTAACGCGTGGTAGTCCCGGTGCCAGATTGGGCGTTCACGAGAGCCAAAGAGCTGAAGAGAGTGGTAGCGAGAGATATTGCGAACTTCATTGTGAGAACTGGATGTGAGGTTACTGCTAAACGAAACTATTCAAGTGGTATTTATATCCTATGAACCGAAAAAAACTGCTAACGTTGCCTTGACCGACCTGAGAAAGAGTGTCCTAGTACCCAACCTTGTGAAACTACCAGTACAAGTCACTAGCCACTGGACTCACTAGATGGTTTACCTGACTCCAAGGGTTATCGTAAGCGAGGTTCCTGGTGAAATAGGTCACAAGTCAAGAACTTCGTACGAGGCCAAAAGGAAAATAAATCTCAGGCATCAACACAATTGGGGACTGACAGTAGGTCATGGTGCATATGTCCCACGCGCGGATACGGATTAACCTCGCACGAAGCTTCTGAGAAGTTCCCCCGGATGACACGATTGAGTCTGTTCCTGGGGAAATAGGTGGAGCGACCATCTACACATTGGGTCGAGATATAAGATGTAAAAATAATATGTTTTGAGAGGTAAACGAGCGGGAGAAATTGAAAACGATACAATGAAGGGAGCATCCATGCATTCGCCGGCGCCGGCTGGCCCGAAATATGTCCAATTTCTCACCGTTACCGGGCCGATATTCATATGTTCAGATATACTTCAATAGAAGGGCGCAAGGAATCACAAGGCTTGGAACCCACACTAGTCGAGGGTTGTCGGCCCCTGTCATGAACAATCAACGGAGATACCTGTAATTAGGGAATCCTCCAGAACTGGCGCACTTACGGTCCGACTGAATTGACCCTTCACTAAATCCGCTCTTTCTCCGGAGTTCTCCGAAGTGATCTACCAGGCTGAGTTACCTCTGGAGATGTCTGGAGATAAGTCTTCATATCGGAGAATTTAAGTAAGTTGGTGACACCTCCGTGAAGGTTATCACGGCAAGGCTCGTAACGAGTCGACGACCCTGTTCGTTGCCTAGGGTGACAAATCCCCTCAACGTGATGGATTTTTATTCCAAGTCCCCCAGACAGTTTCATTAATTAGGGTATAAAGTTGAATAAAGAAGGACAATAGGAGCCCATTCCTGCATTCAGTCACCGGATACGTTGTATAGATTTGTTCCCCCAGCCCGTACACGCTGTGTCGATCAGGTATCTTGCATACCGCACACCCCTACCCAACAAGTGTTTTGAAAGTGGGCAGGAGATGAGATACGTGCGTACACCATCGATGAACACGCACCCGAGCTGGAACATTTGTATTTGGGCGCCCTTACCAGTTGGCTTGATGTTAATTAAAATTTCGGTGAAGAGGTATGGCGCTATGACCTTATTGATATAGCACGGCAGAAGGCTGTATCGGGACCGCACCGGACTCGGGGAACAAACTCACTCGGCGAAGTCTTCTGATCATCCCTTGATTACATAAGGCGACTGTCGAGTGGACGAACCCCACCGACGCTACAAGCCAGCCACCGCGACCGGTTTATACGTATAGAGTTCAACGATCAGGCATGTTGAAGGTTATTCGATAAGATAAAAATACAACCCCAAAGTAATGGAGTAGTCTAATCGATACAAGACCGTGGTACGGATTTATTGCGCCGCCTCCTTTGCCTTTAACGTCTCCCACTGTTGAGGAGTGTACGTTTTCTATGTGAAATCAGTGACATATATTGTTAATAGTTGGGTCGTTACATACCTGCGAAAACGCATGCATCTGACTGATCTCGTTCTTGAGCAGTTCATTCACTGCAGATCGTTAGTAGAAATCTTCAAAAGTAATAGGAGGGGAAGACATACCGGCCCTGTGCCTCGCAAGAGTCATCTTTCCTTCGAATGCCTTGCTAACTATAACCACTGCATAGTTTTCGCCGCATCCGTTAGAGGTATCTTGGATTTCCTGGCATCTGATATATCAAAAAGACTGGGTTAACCAAAGTTTGAAGCAAGTACCAGGTGAGTGGGCTCGAATGCGTTGCGTAGGGAAGCCTCTAAGGACGCGGCGGAGATCGGCATAGTGGGATAGAGACAAGTGTGGTGGTGGGGGATCGGAGTTATCTGATTGGAGAGATTTGGATGAAAATGGAGGGTCACGTGGGATGAGCAAAGATTTGTCCCGAGTCCCGACCTTGGATGGACCATGCCGATCTACGTCCGATTTACCACCGATTGCGCTTACCGTTCCAAGTTTGACTGAGCTAACCCGACGACCATTGACTACCGGAATTACTTAACGGTCAAAGCGTTCAAATACCACGGGTCAGTCTGGGGAAGCTAGTAGCCGGTTTTTCTGGTCGCGCAAGGTCGTCGTACGCCCGAACCCCAGCGCATCGAACAAAATCGCCTTACATTCGATTTGACATTAAAAGTGCGGTATCCCAACGAGAATATTGGACTGTCCTGAAAGTTGTGTTCATCCGCCTATCATGCTCACCTATCCCAATCATGGACACGGGTACAGGTTCGGAGGTTGTTACCCAAAATAAACTTTCGCCATCTCGAAAAAGTGGGGCAAGGCACTGGCAAGGCTCGAACTACGTTGAGTCGTACTTTCTAATTTTTGCTTCACGAATTCGTGGCACACACCCCCGTCCTCACCCACATCACAACGGCTCAGACGCTAAACACCCGGCCCCGTCATTCGACTCCCAACCGGACAACTATATGGATAATACCACCAGGCCACGCAGGAGAATTTCGCAATAACACACAACCTGGTTTGGATGGGTGAATACTCGTGGCCGAGACATATCTACTTGTTCAAGAGTGAGTCGGTGCGCCGATTAGGTCTAGCTATAGGCCGCTTAGGACCGTCGTCGGATATCGGTCGAACCCTGTTGAATCGAGCTTGGGCGGTACGTTCGTTTGTCGTGACTCCTCGATTGGGGCCCTCTTACGGCCCCCAAAGAATTGTCATATGATACAAGGCGGTGAGTCATGTAACTCAAATTTGGGAAATAGCGATGCGAGGTTAATGCCCCATTTTCGCATGCGTCGGGACTTCAGTGAGTCTAAGCTGAGGCCTTCCGCGTCCAGATTCTCGACTAATTATGATCGCTGGCATACCGTACCCATCATACCACGACGACGCCCATCCAAGATAATATCCCGTAGACCCTTTGGCGATGGCACTCCACACAGCTGGAGAGCGGAGACCGATTTGGACTCCTCGTCGCCGCCCGGGCGGATATCGATAATGTAGAATCCTATGGAAGGACTCAGAGTCTTATTGTGACCGGTGGCCAAGCTTTGTTCCAACCATGCCATCTCAGTTGTGTTTTGAGACTATTTATACGTTATTGTTTGTCATGTTAGTGATGGTGAATAATGACTCCAACCTCGGATGTACAATGTATTCACGGCGTGGGTCTGAACGCTTTAAGCACGACACCTATCTGACCGATACCGTTTGTTCAGGATGAGCTCATATATGGCAGAGGTTACGCTACCAACTCCGCATAAAAGGTGCGGTCAGTGGACGCAGATGCTCACCCAGCACTCCGCAGCCAACGGCACTCCACACCCTCATTCCGCATCCTGTGCAAGTTGGTCCCTAGATTGGCCGGAAGAGGGTTTAACTGATGATAAATGACCGGATACATTCCTTTTACGGAACATAATATTGATCGATGACGCAGCTGGTTATCAATAGGGCTTCGTTAGA
>WSTI01007879.1:0-11351 GCA_019616915.1 Ceratobasidium sp. 423
CACAGGACCATTAGTCAGCTGGCACTTTTCCTGTTTTGGAGCTATAAATGTGAGATAGTCACCCAAAACAGCATAAACAGCAGCTGACTAATAAGGGTGTGGAGCTCCCCGAGGCTCCCGGAATATGGGGAGTGCCATATTATGCTCCGGAGTGCTCCCGAGCTTTTTCGGTTTTGGTAAAGATCACCATTGCAGTAATCTGCGAGTTCACACCTCGCACGGCCAGTTGCTCGAAGAAAACAATTGAATTGTATTAAATCAATCTATGAGTTGATAAGCCAGGGGCGTTAATCCCATGATATAAGCTGACTGAGTGCACGAAGACCCCGGACTATTTATAAACATAATTATAGTAACATCTCTGGTGGGATTATAGTAACCTTGGCTACTCGGATCTGAACTACGGATGCGTATTACTTTTGTTAAAAGAGCTAACATATCTAGTCCCTCAAACTTTCTACCACGGTCAATAAATGAAGGCAACCGCCGCGTAGTGGTTTGACTCCCCATCCTAATAGCTTCCAGTCTTCACAGGTATAGTTAAATACTGATATTCGTATAGTCACATGACACCCCACAGCAGCAGTAATTCGAAGGTCGGAATACCCCTTACATTTGTCCCTCAAGCTCAGCGGGCTAAGTATAAGAAGTCTGGATACATAGGATTAATAACATTTCGAAGGCACCCACCCAAGTTCTTCTCGGAATCATGGTGCCGCAATAATCACCGAGTATCACGTACCTGCCGATCTCCTTGGCAGAGAGCAATCGTAAGGCCTCGTCGCACGCCCGTGCAAGGCCATCCAACCGGCAGAATTCTGCATTCGCACGCAAGTCGGTAACGGCCCTCGCCTCAGGCATCCCGAGCGTGATCCTCGAAGTGCTTGTGCTTGATTTCCTGGCCTTCAGGTATGTCGTAGGAAGGGCCAAACTCGCATGGCCGATCGGAAGCTTAAGGGTTCCTTTGGTAGCCGTCTGAAAACGGATGGTGGATGTTCTGTGCAGCCCCAAGTTCATAACTCAGGGTCACCACCGGCGAAACCGTTCTTTACGGCCCATCGAACACTCGGCCGTGTTCTACAAATCGGGTAAGAAAAGCTTGAATCCGCGCCACAAATGACATAGATAGCCTTCATTCAGGGCCGATCCTACCTCCAATCAAGCTTTCAGGCACCACCGGACATAAAAATAGAATATATGCATCCAGGCCTGGAACCTAATAATTTGGCATAGGCACCCCTCCATCTTAGGTTGGTACTACCGGAGTCAATTTACTCGTGCTTTGCTCACCGATAGAATCGCGGGCATTGCGCATACATAAATAGCTGGGATCGCCGGAGTAATAGTATTGCCCAATCGGATGACGCTAATGCTCTTTTTGGGACATACCCCGGACCGAGTGGCGAAGGACCTCACTGCGAAGTTAAATATCATATCCGGTAACTATCCTTCCTAGCTACGGGTACCAAACGCCGGACAGACACTCGGTTACCTGCGTGATGCGACCCAATCGCCTGCGGGAAAGCCCGGTCGATTCTGAGTCGCCGTGTCTGCGCATATAATCAAATACATTCAGGGTCATGAATAATACTGAAGCAACCGTGCATGGTCCAAGTGGCCCAAGAACAATACGCGTGCCCTACGTCATTATCCTTGTGATTCAACAAGAACGCGTGATCATGTGACCAAGCCCCAGCTTCATCTCAACCTCCACGACGCATTCTCTCCCCTACCACCCTGAAATCTGTGTGAACGCTGAAAGAATATGTGGTTTTCAGCTGCTCAAACTACCTGTCGGGTGAATATCTGGTTCAGAAAGCTAACTAGGATGCTTCTGAGCTCTCAGGAGGTCCTCCCCCTTCCGGAGAGCGGTAACGGCGCACATCTAGACTCCGCTCCTAGGTTTCACCAAGGACATATTACTGCTTATCGGACCCGCGTGTGGCATCTGGTTGGGCTAGATGCTTCTCCTGGGACCGATGGAGGCCCTACGCAGGTTGCGGTAACAAGATCGTTGATTTCAGATGACTGCCACCCGTGGCTTGGCCAGACAGGTACCTAGGTCCACACCCGAAGGCGATGCTCGAGCTCTCGTACTAGAAATCCCAGCAGTCACACTGCAGTATTCACTACGTACAATTGCCCTTGGATCGGGCGCGAATTGGAAACCAACTCGTCACCCCGCTCTAGGAATTGCAAATTCAACCCGAGGGACCACAAACGGACTCTGGCGGGATACTTCCTTACGAGGATATCTATGCCTCATACACCTCCTGTTCATGACTGGAAAATTATGCTGGAGGAGTACTTTGATACTATGGCCCGACACCCCACGTTACATTCATTTGCGTATGGACTTCATCGGCTTGCGGCTCACTATTGAGCACGTCCATGAGTAACAGGTGCGCCTTCAGTCGTCATCACTGTCTTAAAATACCTCTTGCGCGCTAATTATATCATATAATAGACAATTCCTGTGGTACCATAAGGACCGAGTGACCGACCGATGCAACTTCCACCCGAAAAGCTTCTCGGCGTTCCACAATCCAAACATAAATATCGTATACCGCTGGGCATAAGTGTTATTGTCTATACAATACCGTAGCAACTGCGGCGCCAACTACCCGAACATTATTATTGTTACCAAATATTTTCCCAAGGCGCTCACATCGCCCCTGTTCCGAGCTTCGCGCGACTAGGACAATCACCACAAGTTGGACATCTGTGAGTACATTTGATTGGTTAGGCCGTCATCATGTTGACAAACAAACATTCGGTCAATAGGTCACGCATGTCACGCCTATTCTGCATCGCCCAAAGACCCCGGACACCTTCTATTGAGCACATGGTCACACGCCCGATTTCAACTCATCCTTCGGGGAGTCGAATGGAGATGTTGATCTACAGGGTTTCGGTCCAAGCAAACCCAAAGTTGTCTGCATCCAGGCCCCAGCTCCAAAGATTTCGAATTAGGTTAGGGTCCATGAAATGAACCCAAGTTGGAACGAGGCCAGCAGATCTGGCTAATACGTACACAAGTTATAAATTTCATCAATGGGAAGCGGGACAATTTGGTAGTGTCAATGGATATCAGATTCATTGTCGAAGTCGTGGGATCCCAGGGTCCAACGAAATGAATGCGGAGGTTGGATCGAGGGTGAGTTCTCATGTCGTCGAGAAGATGTACTGGAGATCATGGTCCTTGCTGTCAATGTGTCAAGCATGTGGATGCCGGAGGTCAGGAATCCCAGGAAAACTCTCAGAAAAAGCTTTTTGCCACGCTCACACGAGAGGTATGGATAACTCAAATAAAAATTCCACAATCACAAAGGTCTAGATAGCTAAATATTACATACAGGAACGAAGATAGTACAGGCAGCTAAGGCTCGGACATATTACAACTAGAAGGTGCAGAACATACTATCACGGAAGCATAAGCTGCACAAGAACGAAGGATTTTGGGAGAGCAATAGGTGGTAGTGATACAGTTGCCGGGGCCATAAAAATCGATAGCGCAAATAGTGGAGCCGAGCAGAAACGAGACCGAGGGAATCTATCCGAGGATGGGACCATTGTAGGGGGTGATGAATCCCTCCTGGTCTCTCCTCAAGCCGGAGGTCTCGACGCTACCACTGCGTTTGGGGTGGCGGACCTGAAACCCGACAGGGGGAACATGCTGACCAGCAGCACGAGCAGCCTTGCGAGAATCAGCAACGCGGTGAAGGTCAGGTTGCCTGACGATACGAGTGTTGTTCATGTTGCCCAGGGTAGGGGGTGCCTCGCGTGCTGGGGCATATGCGGGCAGGTGGTGGCGTGTTTGACCAGACGAGTGCGAGGAGGCAGAGGATGGCGATAGTGGAGAGCTGTCCCGCGACGACTCTGATGAGGACGATGTGTGGGAAGAGTGGGAACGGGAGCGGGCGCACGAGTGTTGGCTGATGAGGGACTTGATCTGAAAAAAATACAAATGTTAGAGAAAATTACGTAAGGATCTGAACGATGAGCTCACCCTCTCAATCTCGCCATCAGTGTATGCACCAATCGACTGCAGGTATTCGAGTTGAGGCATGATGCCGTTGAGGAGTGTGCTCATGCTGCCTGCATCTCGAGTGGACTTTCCAGCCAATTGAACAACTTGGGCGATGACCGAGTTGACTTGGGCGAGGAGGGGGTAGGCGGGGTGGGAAGGAGCCAGGCGTTGAGCTTGCATTCTGAGAGTGGTAAGGCTAAAAAGCTAAGTTGTTCGTCGGATGCGAGTAGCGCAGGTGCGAATGAGTCTGAGAATGCAAGAGTGTTGCCGAGACAGCGTACTGAGGCCGCCTCTTTTTAACATACTCGCGTGCGCAATCTGCATGGCAGAGCTGGGTGACTGATTGAAGTCCATGCACCACTCCTCGGATTTGATGCACTATTGTACATATCATAGCACCGGTATCTGGCGATGATCGAACCGCTTGCTCCGCATATGGGCGGGCGTGGCAAGGCTATTATGGCCACAACATCCCACGTGTCGGTTAGACAATAGGCCGGGGAGATCAGCTTTCGGAGCGTCATTCGAGAATTAAGCGCCCCCGATCGACTATCCTCCCTCTCATTGGGGTGGTTACCCTTTGTGGCTGGTCATCGTATTCAATATTCTGCTCGTTGCCAGCCGTCGCCCGCTCATCGTCAGTCGGGGCGGGGCAGGGTGAAAATATAAATATACCCAAATAGATTATTGTCCGGTCAATTAATCGGGCTGACAGCCAGAAGCACACTGATCGGCTTCGGAAACGGACTTAACGTAAGCACGTGATCTCGCTCGGACTTCTGCTCTTCACCGCAAAAGCGGAGCGAGGCTAGATCCCAACACGCAAACTGACAGCCTGCGATCTGAGACGCTAAACCGCATTGTGAGTAGAGTGGAGCGTGAATATCCGCGTTTTTTTGTCGCATAAAACCAGGAATCTAACCTTAACCTGCCAGACGGTTCCGTGAACAAAATACTCCCGCGTTTCGTCCGCATCAATCCTTCCCAATCAAGAATTCACGTGACATTAATAGCCCGCTAATTACATTACCGCCCGCCTTCCGACTCTCACCCAGCGTCGGGATATCCTCAATTATCGCGCCACACATGAAAACGCGTGCGAGGTCTCGTGGAATACTGCCGTAGCCTTCCAATGTTCTCGGATCGCTAAGACAATGAGGGGTCAGTTCCAGACCTGAACCTGAAATTAACGGTAGGGGAGGCGTGAGGTGACGCAGTGCCGTGTGCTTCAAGCCGCCCCTTTCTTTGACTAGCTCCCCTTGTTTATAGATAGGATGAGGCGGGGACGTTGGAGGGGGCGAGGGGTGGCGAGATGAAGGCGCTTGGTTTGGCTAATCAGCGCCTAACACCAATGGTCCTATACACCATCCCAAACGCATAATAACGGAAAAAATTGCGTCGTGTCCCCCCCTTCTCCGCCGTTTGCCGAGTTATTATGTACTGCATAGGCGATATCGAGGTTTCCAGCCGACGACACGCCTAACGCCTTCTCCCTCCCGGGCGATACCCACTGGAGTGACAATAGTTCCAACGTTCACCCGCTCCCTGACCTTCCATCTCATCTCCATCCCAACCTTTTGTCCCAAGCCAGTCTAGTAGCGCGCTCTTTCCCAACCTAGCCACACCTGTCCTAGCTGCACGGCTTTCCCATCCCGGTGGCATCGCCCTTTCATTTCAGTGTCCGCAGTCTTATCGACCCGACACGTTCCATCTCTCGCACGGTTTGTCATGTTAGGCAAGGTTATCCTTCACAAAACCCAATCTACCACCCAACCGAGGTCCAAGTCCAATTGGCCAAGGGGGCCGATTCTCCCATCCCAAGTCATCGATTCAGACTTGCTATATATACTCTCGAGAAACCCACCAACCCTCACCCCATTTCGGACACCCCCACTCGTGTGCGAAGACAAGGAGTGAAGTGAAAAGGCCCAGTACCCCTCTTTGGGATCCGTGAAGATCGGCGAGTTTAACGCCTCTCCCCCTTTGGCACAATGACTTCACGGAGGTTAATCCATCCAACCACCTGACTTCATCCTAAATGACCTGGCGCTCAACGCCGACTCCAACCGAATCAGAGATAAAGTCTGGTTTGGGTCGGCGAAACCCCACATCATCGCCCAAGCGCGAAATGAAAAAATCCCGGGAACAGGGACAAAACCCTAACCGGTACTCACCGATCACAATGAACACGTGCCAGATGGCATGGCTACCCGCCCAGTCGAAAGATCCAGGGAAACAGCATTCAGGAAAGTGGGTGGCGTAGAACGCCAGGCCAGTGAGATAGCTTACGAGAGAAGGGACGACGGGACCTATTACGACGATGAGCGTTCGAATGAATAATTGTGTTTGAATAGACGTAAAAGATGATGGAAAAGTCGGTTCGAAAACGCATGTAGTGTATAGATAAATGGGGAAACTTACCAATGAATTCCCACATGCGGCTAAATGAATGTTTGTATGACAAATGCCCTAAAGGAACCATTGCCGAGCATGCGCAGAGCAAGAAAAAGGCAATGCGCCATTTCTGGTTCATTTGGACCACCCATCCGTACCCAACAATTTCGGTGACCATCAAAATTGCAAATTTATCCGGTTGGGTCCGACAGAAGGTTATTGTCAATTAGTATAGGGGCAACTTGAGTCAATTTATGCCAAACGATGGGGTCTGCCCACGCACCTTATTTCGGCGCTCATTGAACCAACCTTGGAAGGGTAATATGGAACCAGCGATACCAGTCATAATCGCGATACTTATATAAAATCGCATTATCGCAGGCTGACAGGCAAACCTTGTTTACTCGGGTCAGCTTGCGTTCCAACTTCCAAAAGTTGAACGTACCCGTAGTACATCACTCCACTGACGCTGGCGCTGATAAGCCACCCAATACCGACATAGTCGATTCGTGCGCCAGCCTCAAGAAGCCAGGAATCGGAGCAACCAGCAAGCGTATGCCAGATAGTTGAACACGTGAGGCAAGCGCCAGCAGCGAGGAGGAACAGGAATTTAGGAATAGGGTCAGCCGGGGAGGGCGGAAGGGGTGTAAAGCTGAAAGCGGGTATGTCGAGCTGGGGTACAGAGGGAAGGCTGGATAGGAATGGGTGTTGTACGAGCATAAATGTCCACGGTAAAGGGATGATGGAAAGAAGGGCGAGCAGGGGTACGAAGTGCGTTTGAATGTTAACTAATGCAACCATATAAGTTTCGCCTGGGTGCTAATTAATCCGGACTTACCCGTCTCGTTATGCAGTTGAAACATGCTGAACACTAGCACACCCCACCTTGCCCCCGGGATGAAGCTATGACCGAGTTCAGCTCCTATCACAAAAGACGCCGGGAGACTTACCGGTAGCCTTCCCATACAAATTCGTTGTTCCTCCATTTTTCAGGCAAGTCGCGGTACCGAATTAGTTTATCGCCTCCCTGGGCCATTTCCAGCGCCAGCGCATGCATGTCAACATCGTTCCCTCGTCCTTTACCCTTCCCCTCTGCAGCGATATCCCCTTCAGCCCCGAGTCCACGAGGATGAATATTCAAGCCCTTCCACCTCGTGTCCACCCAGCTAACGTCTCCATCTGCATCATCCTCAATGTAACTCTCGACGAACGAAACGAGTTTATCCGTCGCGGAGGACAAATCTGCCGGAAGAGCCGCCCGTAGCTCGCTCAAGCGAGTATGCAGATCGGACATAGCCATTGGAAGCGCGGAGATATTCGGCATATGCATGTCAGGCATATTCGGAAGCGTCGGAATGTTGGGGAGGGCACCGTCCGCCCATCGTCGAACTTCGCCAACGAATCGATTCTTGAGTGAGTCGAATTTGGACTTGGCGTCGTCGTATCTCTGAGTGGAGAGCGCGTACAGCTTATTCTTGGCTTCGTCGAGGGAGAGTGTTGAGAGTTCGGCGGAGAGGTGAGTATAGCGCGAACACAAGTCAAAATCAAGGTCCAAGTCTAATGCAGCACTAAAGTCGAAACCAAGCGCATTTCTAAGCCCAAAGTCGTATTCAAAGTCGTATTCGAGGGTGTCTTCATTGGAGGTTGCTTCGACTGGGCCTGGAAAGTAAGCGGCTACCTCGTCACGGAGCTGGTGTAGTAGCTCAAGGGCAGAGGACGGTGAATTGAGCCGGGCTTCAAGGTCAGCGAGGTGAGACAACACCGCCAAGTATAGGGAGTGAGGTGGTGCCGGATCTGTATGGAGCGGTGGGGCGGTGACCGAGGACGCTGGAATATCAAGATTCAGGGGGGCGAGGGACTTGAGGGCTGCGCGGGATATGGGCTGCCTCTTCCTCCTGAGTGTATTAAACCTAGTCCGTTGGTTGGGTCGAAAGTTGTGCATCGCAGGGACAGATAATCGTCGGGCGTGAGGAACGCGTCTATAAGAGTCCATTTTGGTCGAGCTGGGCAGTTAGTCACGGTGGTGGAACGCGGTAAGTATAAAATTGTCAAGTGTTTGATCACAGGCTCACGTTATGATTGACACGAATTGCTACTTTACGAGAAGCCAACGACAACGGTTGGCACAAGAGGGGTATGAGAGATTCTGCCGGGTGGTTACGTTGGTCAATGTTTCGGTTAAATTAAGGTATCTAGGCGCGCTGTACATACAACAATGGTATTTATATCTCTAGAATACACCAGCCGCCTTGTGGTAGCCCACGGTCTAAGTCTAAGAAAAGAATGAATGTAGTTGAGAAGAACCAGGAACCGCCCATAAGCGCCCGGAAGATTCGGCTTGGGTAACATCACAACACATTTTAACCGGAACCGATCCAGCCGGATTACGTGCACATGATGCCCCTGCTCCTCAACAACGATCATGGGACTTCGAAATGTGATTCTAATTTGTGGAGGACTCGAATTCCTGCGCATTTCGCTTACTATGATACTACACTGGCATATGCGTACTACATCTAACGGAAACGATAATTCTACTACACCTGGAGCCCCAACTGCTGGTTAGCATGTTTTGCTTGAGGAGCTATATCGACATGTTCCACTTCTGCCGAGCCCCTGTTAGGACTCTTTCTCTGTTTGGGGCCCAATCATTGGGGACATTTGAATCGACTGGTTAAATATTTGCCATGATGGAGCCCCGTCGCTCGTGGTGAGACCGCAACCGAAACCGCCTGGAAGGTGGATGGCATTAACCTGGTTCACAATAGGGATCTTCAAACGGCATCTTCTAACGAGGGATAGTGATTCCGTCAAAATCGAATTGGACAAGATATTGGTGGATTAGGAGTTGTCCAGGTCTGTCCAAACCCTATATAGGTACCCGCAATCTGATGGCACATGATAGGCTTTCTTTGTTATGGGCGCAGGTCTTACTGAACTGACAGCATTTATAATTACTGACCAGCCACCCAGACCTTTCCACCAGAGGACGAGAGTTGAATAACCTTGCGTAAGCATAGTTCATTAGTCGGGTAGTTGAATAACAATACGTAAACGCGCTTTTTTCTAGACAGCAACGACCACCCTACCCTGCTATTCCTAAACTCACTCATGATGGACGATAATAATGGTTTATATACTGTCATTCTTCAAGATAGGAGGTTCACCTTGACCCAGTCGCAAGTCGAATTCGATAGCCCAAACTACTTTTCGACGCGTTTTCTCGGCGATTCCCGCAAGTCTCAGACGCGCCAAATCAAGCTTGACCGCGATCCGGATTTGTTCATAATCATTCTCGCCTACTTGCGTGGATATACCGTGCTTCCCTTGAACGCAAAGCAAGTCCCGGAGCACATGTCACCTGCCACCGTTTTGAGCAACCTCCGGAGCGACGCCGTGTTCTACCAGCTGAACGGGCTTGTTCAAGCATGCCAAGAATTCGTGTCGAACCAGACCGTTCAACAGCGAAGATCGTATATGGCCTTCGTGAGCGCGCCGCTGCTACCATCACACACCCATAAAGGTAATATATTATTTCCGGACGTGAAATCAATTGGCTAACTTTCAATTTTAGAAGCTGTGATCCTACAGGCGCGGAACGACTGCTATGCAGCCACAATATCCTCGGACGCACTCTCGGGCACGCTATTCGACTTCTTGGGCCGTTCCAAAAACGTCCCTTCAATGACTTTTGACGAGATTCGACTTTTAGCCGTGGTAGAGGAAGTGTTGCGGTCGAAGTTAGGATCTGAATATCCGTACAAGTGGCAGCTGGTGGGCTGGGATGCAAGTTACTCGCCCGACCAGCAAAAGTGGATGGTGGTGATAGTGGTTCGTAACATTCTTTCCGTTGTCGTATAGTGTAGGGTTGGGTATTGTTATTAGGAGCTTCCGTATAATGGCTACCGTCGTAATACTCCAATACCACGAACGGCCACAATGGGGCCATGGGGCCCTTGAGCACACTTCGTGTTATGGGAATAGAAAATGGAAATAATGCGAGGGTTGCAAGCGCAATGACTGCGGTTTATACATTAATGTTTTTCAGGCCACGGGTGGGGTATTAGTACCTTTGGTCCTGGTATCGTCCTTAGGGTCCTGTTCACTCAAGCCTAGACTTGTGCCATAACAAGTAACTATTAGGCGTACAGCGCCCTGCGCTTATGTATGACAGGACGGCGTAAAGCCCGGCCATGGTTTCAATTGAACAATAACACTCAGATCCCCACGATGATCAAAGATCTCAAAACCGCGAGCGAGAGCCTCCATGTTGCTCTGGAACAGTATCTTCGCGTATGCAACGGCCTATTTACCTTGTCGTCACAAGGATATGTACTATCCAACCTTTCCAAAGAAGACACTCAGCAAGTTAACACCGAACTTGCCTCGATTTTGTCATACGAAGGAAGGGTCCGCGATGCTAGGCTTACTATGACTAGAGCTCGTAACCGCCTATTTTCCTTCACCCCAATCAACTCGCTCCCATCCGAGGTCTTGACCCATATATTCGAGATGGTCGTCGTTTCCCAACCTTGCATCCTATCGACGTGCTACGATGAGGCGTCGATCAATAGGGACCATGCATACCCGGACTTACTTATGCAGGTCTGCTCCCGCTGGCGCCATATTGCCGAGTCACATCCTTCGTTATGGGAACACATCGATTTCGTACCAAACCGTAGTCATGCAAAGCTCATATCTAGGGCGAAGGCATACGCAAAGCGAGCACAAACAAAGCCACTAGAGATTCATATTGCAGGAACTGAACGTGCCGAATATGACTATCATAACTTGGTCGAATTTCTAGAATTGCTTGCTGGGCGCATGAAGGCGCTGGAGATATTCGTTGCCGAAGAGGACATAGGCGAATTCTATCCCCTAGTCCTTGAAAAGCTGCTGTCCAAGTCCCACTCTGCAACTTTTACTC
>WSTI01007883.1:0-11218 GCA_019616915.1 Ceratobasidium sp. 423
CCAGCCCCCCAGTCGCTCGCTCTCGACTGATCGTCTGGATCGCCAGGCCGGCGAAAAGGCCCGCAAGACCTCCCCCCGCCCACCCGCGAAAAAGTCGACCCACGTTGACGTCATTGACAAGCTCGATTACAGCGGGATCGGAGCAGCCAGTGCGTGCAACACACTATTTTATTGATTACGGATACTTATCGGGCACGCAGCATTCCACCACGATGGCCCGTTTGATGCCTGTGCCCCCTCGCGCAACAAGAACAAGACCAGGGCCCCCATGTACGCATTTGACGATGTGCCTCTCCAGCAAGCCGAGGACGTCAACAACAAGAACCTGTCGCCCCGTGCACAGGCCACGATTATGGCCATGAGACAATCTCCTGGCTCTTCGCCATACGCTATCGCTCTCAACACCGAGGTCGCCAACAGCTATGGCCAGCCCCCCAGTCCGACATACGCCGCCAAAAAGAAGCCCTCCCCCAAGAAGAGCGCGCTCGCAGAGGCATGGGGCGTGGCAGATCCCGAGCCGTTTGAAGAGTTTTCGGCTGGGCGCCAGAGCGGATACGAACAAGGCAGCCCCATGAACGGGAGCCTCACCTCGATCAACAACGGAGGCACCCGTACGGGAATGACCACCAGCGCTTACCCTGAATACCCCGATTGTGCGTATCTATGCTCTTTTACGTCTAGTTAGAGTTGTGTCTGATTGCCGCATTGCAGCCCGTCCCTTACCCACAAGGCGACCCTCCAAGGCGATTCCCCCACCCCAGCCTATCCAACTCTACCCAGAGTTCCCCGAGGGAGAGGACCCAGTGGCCATGTCGACTGGTCCTTCTTCGTATGGTGCTCGCCCGGCCGCTCCGAAACGTAGCAGGTCGCTCATGCAGCGCTTCCGCAAGATGCGTGACAACCCTAATGCACCACCACCACCTGCCGAGTACGAGGAACCCCCCATGCCCCCAGCAAGCGATATTCGCCTTGTGTCTCAGCAACGAGCCCCGCCCGTTCCGGACCGAGCTCCCGCGGACCCATACGCCGGTGGTGCTCGCGACAAGAGCTTGCCTGCACCTCCCCCAGTAGCCCACGCTGAGTACTTTGACAAGGGCCATGTCCCGGTTTCTCCCAACGGCGGAATCAACCGCAAGGGTAGCTTGATGCGCAAAATGAAGGGCGTCATGAGCCGTTGAGCAATTACACTCCCAAGCCGCCATCACTCTACCGGCGCAGACTTTATTCGACATTTTCTGTATTGCACCTTTTCCGGGTTGCACATACTTTTTGCGTGTACCAATACTGGTTTCTCCTGGCTCTCTGATCTCGTAAATACCTATTTTTTGATTGATAACTTTCTGCTCCCCCCTCCTACCGTACTCGTATCAACTGGATCTGTCTCTGGAACGCAAACATTCAGAACCTAGAGATGTATATGCAGCCCGGTTTAGTCTCCCGAATTTCTCTTGTACCTGTTTGCTTCAATATTATTTTGTTTCGTTGAAATGGTGCACCTGGGCTGGCAAGAAGTACATTACAAGTACAGAATGTCCACACTCTAACAACCCAATATCTAAGAGGGAGATGACTGTCGCTGGCGCACTAGTTTTTCATAATACGCGACACGCTGGAGCGCGCTATCCGCCAACCACTCGGTCTGCGCCCCGCCCATACCATCCACAATATCACTAACCGTGTCCTTGGTCTGGATAACCACCGCCGGCTCGACACTATAAATATTCAAAATTTTATGATGGTTGAAATGTTGAATCGCATGATCTGCCAAGAAAAATCCATCAGCCGCAAAATGAATCAAAGCCAAGCCAGGACCCACCGATCGGGCGTGAAAACGCGAACAAAGGCGTGCGGAGGTACCTAACCAGCCTCCTTGCGCCCGAGCGGGAAATAGCATATGCGTGGGTGCACAAGACGTGTTTAGATGGGTGTAAATGCGGGTGTCCTCGTACCGGCGGGTTTTCGTTTTCGTTGGACATGCAGTGGCCTAGAGAATGTGATTAGCCAGGAAGTGGGCGGACGAATGGGTGCCTACCAAGCATGACAATGTCCCAGTTCTTGGGCAGGTACGGCCACATTCCACGTAGCCTCTTTTCCAGGTCCCACTATTGCCAAGAGCAGATGTCAACAATTGGGCTGAGACAGAAAAGAGCTGGCGTACCTCCATGTCAATGTCGTCTTCGAGGACAATGGCTACTTCATCCTCTCCACGTGCGACTTTGAGCAAGACCTGATAGTGCGAATACCAACAGCTGACTTGAGCGCGCGTAATCGGTTCGTTGGGGACTATAACATCTTCTCCGGCCGTTCTGAGCACGGGCGGACGAAGGTCTGGCGACGGAGGAATTGGGAGGGCTGGCGCTTGTCCGGGCACAAACCACAAGTCGGACCCGTCGGGCAAAGGAACAGGTCCATCGGACCCGACGTCGGGCAACCACTCGAAATGGAGTCCCTGTGGATCCGGGACTTGGCTCTCGTGACCGATCCGGCTCTGCGCGCGGACCCAACGCACGCGATCGAAAATATCTGTGACAATTTTCGAGTGCATGTCGAGGGCGTCGTGCCAGACAACGTCGATATCCATGGCCTTGACGAGTGTTTCCATGTGCTGGCGTCTGTCTTTGCGTCGGGCGAGACCAATGACATAGATCCGTTGTGCGACTCCGAGTGTACGCGAGTGTGACATATGGTCGATTTCTCGGACTCGAGCGAGCTGTTGGCGGTATGTGCTTTCGACATTGGTCTCAAAATCTGATTTTGGTGTCGATTGCCAGAACAGGTCATCGAGAGAGAGCCGCTGTTGGAAACTTGCCGAGAGGAAAATCAGAGCTCCTGCTGCAAAGAGAATGAGCCCGTACGCTCGGAGCGACCGCTGGAGCATGGAAGCAAATCGTCAGGTCGTTGCGGTCGTGTTGATGAAAAAACCGTAAATTGAATGAACTGGAGGATAAGCACAAACTCTAAAGCCGGAACTAGTGTTGACGGCGCGGCCGAAGCCCGAGGGTGCACCCGAAAATAGTGCTCCCTGCCCAAGTCCCGAGGGCTTCTTCTCCTCGGCCTGACATTGAGTTTTTGATAGTTTATCGTTTGTGGTCCCTCGAGGGTCATGTGTGGTTGATGGCGAGGGCAGGATCGCAAGTGCGAGAGCCGAGTGCGAGGGCGCTCAACGCACGCTCGCCGCCAACCCTAGCCGGAACCACGATCTGTCATCGACACAAATGCGAGACAATAGATAGGGACAGGCACACACATACATGAATTTGAAACGACTTAAACTAGTAATACAAAGTCGAATATTGAGTGTATCGCAGCAAATTGGCCCAGAAAAAAATATGGAAAAGGCGAAGAGTTCAGGATTTTAGGGATTTCACAATGTCCAAAACACGGGACACGTCGGCTGTCGGTCGGTAGTAGTAGTTGGTCCAGGAATTGACTGAGTGATTTGGTGACTGCAATAAGTATATGTTAGTATAGCTCCAAGTTCAGTACTCTGACTTACATTTTTGGCCAGGCCCTGGAAAAAATCTCTGAGAGAGAATGCAGAATCACGTGCATATGTCCATGCCAAAGATTTTTGCATGTATTCTTGGTCAACCTGTGTAAACCCGTACCCCCATCCTTTGTGCTTGACCCAACCGCTGGGTGGGGGAGGAGGTGAATCAGCCATTGCAGCCTCGACGATCTCTTCTTCGCTGAGAGTGCCGACCGCCCTTTGCTCAGAGGTAACTGCGTAGCCCTCAGTGGACACGATTCGGTTCTCCGCCACACATTGGTTGATCCAGGCAACAGGAACAGCAACCCGGTCTACTACCCTTGCCTCGATTACTATCTCTTGATACTGAGGCATAGACTTGGAGACGATGATATAGGACGCATGTTCCATTTTGGATGCCATGGTGCCACCATATTTCTGTCGTAGCGTGAGATCATCTCCAATGTATTAACATCACGGGCATACGCACCCGTAGTAATCTGATGACTGTCACACGGTTGGGAAGATCGGCCTGGACCCAAAACTGCATTGGTTCATCCACATATGTAAAGAGCTTTTTGGGATTCCGTGAGGTAGATGGCTGGGGCTGAGATTGGGGTGGTGGGATTTCGAATACATCGTCAGAGTCATCTGCGAGCTCTAGTTCCAGAGGCTGGGTTGGCGATGGCGGCATAAATAACCGAGACGAAGTAAAGTCGTCCTGCATAGTTTGAGATTCTCGTCGCTTGGGACCACGCTTGGTCGAACCGGCAGGTAACGGAGATCGCCGCTTCCTCGCAAGAGGCTGGTACACGGACAAATTAGGATCGGGGCTCCGAGTAGGCCACTCTTGAGAAAGACCGTGCCTCGGCGACTTGGTGGTTGGTTGATCCAACGACACGTGCTGCTCGAATGATTGAGACTTGCGTTTGGGCGGAGGAACATAGGTTGCAGCTTCTTTCTTTAGGTCTTCCCATTCCTCGCAGGCTGAGAGGAATAAACTTCCGTATTCAGGTTCGATAGGGAGCTGGCCATAGCTTGGAATGACTGGCGATAGTGCTCTGGATGACTTGGGTGGGGACAGACTACCGGTGGAAAATCGTGGTTGAGGGCTTGGCTGAGGCGGGGCTGAGTGGGATGGTCCAGCAATAGAATCGAATGTCTCAGTTTTGGGCAATGGCGGGGTGACTGTGGTCCTGGCCAGGACTCCAGACGACGCTGGCAGCTCCCCCTGGGGAAGACGGGTGGGCGACGTGGGAGTCGGCCACGGCCTTTGCACATAGTTAGCACACAGGAAAAGGGAGGTAAATTTTAAGATAAATACCTATGGTCCTTTGAGTCCACGTGGTCTTCTTCTTTGACATCTGCCTTGATATGTGGTACAAGCGCTTTCGAATCGTTAGCCTCGTCTTCGTACAGACTTTCGTCGAGGATTTCAGGTTCCTGGATCCGCAGGCTGCCCCAGTCGAGGTCGTCGCCGAGGAGTTTGCCTGCGCTGACACAAGCATCGATCCACTCGACAAAGAGCACTACGCGCTCGGGGTCAGATGCTAGCTGGTCGCGGGCACATGCACGTCCTTTGCGTGTCTGTGCATCGACCAGGATTACATTCGCCTTGTCGATTCGGGAAGCGGGAGCCCCGCCATTCGACTACAAATGATATCCGAAATATCACATAGGGTGTCTAGGGTTGCGAAGATTTAAACATACCAGGATGGATTTCACTAGCGCGGGTCGATTAGACGCTGACGGCTCGATATATACTGCCAGTGGCAGCCCAGACGATGTCTTGAAGATCGGCGCCATGGATGGCAGACAATGGATTGCAACTGAAACAAAACCGTTCACACTGGCGCTTCTGTACTCCGATTTCAAGACAGTCACATGACACACTTTTTTTAATTACATTTATAAAGCGCTACATGATGAGATCACGCATATCCGAATAGCCCAAAAATCCTCAAAAGCCGTTAGAGTCCGGTTGACTCGAGCGCTCTATTCTGCTTTCTGCGACCACCATGTCTACTCCCATTGCTATCCCCCGCCAGAACCAAGACACTTTCGACGATCGCTTGGTGTCGACCTCGCCTCCGTTCAACCGTCGTGGTACAGAGTATGGCACCAGCCCACTCCAGTCTTCGCCGGCGTTCAACGCTTCTGCTGGACCGACCACTGGGGTACGACCCAAAGTCCTGAAGCCATTTGCGACTGAAGAGCTCCGTCTGTTACTGCTCGAGAACATCAGCCAGGATGCCGTCCGCGCATTCACCGATCTTGGATTTCAGGTCGACTTTCACAAAAAGGCTTTCTCAGAGGCTGAGCTCATCGATTGCATCGGAAAGTACCATGCCATTGGCATTCGGTCCAAGACCAAGATTACTGCTCGTGTATTAAAGGCTGCTACCAAGGTAAGCTCCCCCTCGACGCATCGTCGACTCAAACTAATTACATGTGCATAGCTCCTGGTCATCGGTTGCTTCTGCATCGGTACCAACCAAGTCGACCTCGACACTGCCGCACGGGCAGGAATCCCCGTCTTCAACTCGCCATTCTCCAATTCGCGCTCCGTGGCCGAACTCGTCATTGCCGAAGTTATCGCTCTCTCCCGCCAGCTGTTCGAACGGGCGTACGAAATGCGCGCCGGGACATGGAACAAGCTCTCTGCCGGCTGCTGGGAAATCCGTGGCAAAACGCTCGGAATCGTTGGGTACGGGCATATTGGCTCCCAATTGTCCGTCCTGGCCGAGGCGTTTGGTATGCGTGTGCTCTACTACGATGTTCTGAACCTCATGCCACTCGGGACGGCCACTCAGGTCCCCGACCTTGAAGCCTTGCTGTCCCAATCCGACTTCGTTACGCTGCATGTACCCGAGCTCCCAGAGACGACGGGGATGATTAGTGTCAAGGAGCTTGGATGGATGCGCCGTGGCGCCTACTTGATTAACAACGCACGCGGCAAAGTCGTTGATATCCCTGCACTCATCGACGCACTCGAGTCCAAGAAAATCGCTGGCGCAGCCCTTGATGTCTACCCCGTCGAACCGGGAGGAAACGGTCAACCATTTGATGACCAGCTCAACCCATGGGCATCCCGCCTTCGTGCACTCCCAAATGTAATTCTCACGCCGCATATTGGCGGAAGTACTGAAGAGGCCCAGCGCATGATCGGGTTCGAAGTTTCGAGCGCACTCGCGAGGTACCTTTCGTATGGTGCAACTCTTGGTGCTGTCAATTTCCCCGAAGTGGACTTGCGCGCCATCACCGCGGAACAAGAGTTCATTCGTGTGTGCTATGTGCATCAGAACCAGCCCGGTGTGCTTCGGCAACTCAACGAGATTCTCAGCGACCACAATGTCGAGAAGCAGTACTCGGATTCCAAAGGAGACGTTGCGTACCTCATGGCTGATATCTCGAGCGTCAGCGAGGCGGATATTCAGGACATTCATGATCGCATTAGCCATACAAAGGCCAACATCATCACTCGTCTTCTCACATGAGCTCTGAATTCACTTTGCTTGAAGACATGTAAAACACTGGATTATAATTTAGACACTGTAAACTTGAAAACGATACACATGCACAATAAAACCATCCACACCGCGTGAACATATTACTCTTCTTCCGGATCACCGATACCATATGAATGAATTGCAAACTGAGCCTCGCTCTCTGGCAAACAAGGGGAATCATAGATTTTGCATATGCGCGTGTTGCCCCTTCCTTTCTTCAGTTGAAGCCTACCAGAAGGGTAAATATGGGATCACCACGGCACAACTGAGAACTGACCGGGTAGTAGATGCATGGGCAATGATATTCCCTCCAATAGGCTTGACACCGCCAGCATATGGTCCCGCCGCAGCGTCAGGAGATGACATGACCTGATTGGTGATCACAACTGCAATACCAAACTAATTGATGGCATAAGGATGAGAACACGATCTAGAACAATGCCAAAGTTACGCACCTCGTCCGCCAGCCGCTGGAGCACACGCAAGAACTTTCCCAGGTGCGCCTGTCGCGCTGAGAGCTCCCCACGACCAGAAAAGTCAGTTCGGTAAAGATTCGTACATGAATCGACAATCAAAAGCGCGAATCTACAGGCACCGAAGCTCCGCGTGAGGGATGATCACACTTGGAGACCGGAGTCAGCGTACCTGGATTGCGACATCAACGCGCTGGCCTGGACAAGTAGTGCATTTTGATGATCAGCGTTGTACGCTCGAGCATACGCGACGTTTTGCAGAACTTCCTCTCCGTCTAGACCGAGGCGCTCGGCAACTTGCAGGAGACGAACAGGACGGAACCCGCCCTCGGTGTCAATATACATACATTTGCCTTCCCCGCCGCCCATATTGGAGGGCAGCTAAGTTCCCGAAGTGTTAGACATGGCCAAGAGGGACATGGTGGTGCTTTACCTGACAGGTCACCGCAAGCGTGTGGCATAGCTGCGATTTTCCAGTTCTGAATTCGCCAAACAGTTCTGTGATGGATCCAGTCTCGATTCCACCTGAATTGCGGGCATAAGATTCACGTGTAGGATGTAGGTATGATCACGACTCACCACCTAGAAGAGTATCTAGTTGCGTCGATCCAGTGGTGATGCAAACCAGTTCGGATCGTAGATTATGTACCTCGGTGGCTGTCACGAAACCAAGTGGCACAATTTTATGAGCTATAGTAATTTGTAAGTTAAATTGTTATTAGGTAAAGAAATGGTTCAGACTAACTTTCGGCCAAAATACGATCTGCTTTCTGTTCAGAAATGCCTTTGATGGCAATCAAATTCTTTTTTGGTGTATAGGCCACCGCTTCGAGGGTATAGAGCCCAGCGGCCTTGAGCTTCTCGCAGTCCTGAGCCGAGATACCAAATTGCTATTGCCACACAGTTAATGACTTTTGCAGTAAACGATTTAGCGCCACGCCACTCACTTGCAAGGCTTCGACGATTTTAGGGCCAGACATCATGTCTTCTTCCTGCTCGCCAGCATCGCCGTTAGAGCGTTGGGAGGCTTGAGACATGGTGATCGGGGAAAGCTTGGGTAGTGGAGTGTGGTAGGATGTGGTGGTCTGGTTTAGGTCGCGGCGATCGGGGCCGGAGATTTGTTTGGGTTTGATTGGCACGCGGCGCGTGAGTCAGAAAAGTCATATGACTTCAAGAGCCTTTTCATAAACGGGGTTAATTTGTTTTACGGGCAGCATACATTTTGGATGTATAGCAAACATGGTTACTATGATGCGGGAGCTTCGGCCAAGTTTGATATCAGTGCGCTGTCTCTAGACTCCAATGGTACGACCAACTCGTGCTTCGGTTGGGGACCAAACTCCCTCTCGAACCATTCGATCGCCTCGATATCCAAAATGACCCGCTTCCACTTCAGAATGTCGTATACTGTCGCATTGGCAGCCGTTTCGCACAATAGACTCGGGATGTTCCTGCTGGCCAGGTTAAGTGTCTCCGGGACCGCGCTCTTTCCCGTAAGGAACAAAGTACGATCGGTCCATCCCAACTCCCCAACACGAATTCGCAAGCTCTTGGTCTTGGGTGTGGGCCACTCAAGAGTCGAAACAGCACCCAATTGACCATCCCGAAGTTTTGCACTCAATGCAATCCGCATGCCAAGTTCACGGACTTTACGTGGAAGCAGCGTTTTAAAGTCGCGCGGTTTGGGACCAAATGCAGTTCCTCCTCCGCGGATAGACGGAGATCGAATATCGCCTAATCGTGCACGACCAGTGCCCTTTTGCGGGCGAATCTTTCGGTTCGATCCGCTGACTTCTGCTCGAGTCTTGGTGCTTGCTGTGCCCTGACGGAGACCGTCTAGGTGATAGACGACACAAGCGTGCAGGATGTCCCGCCGAAGGTTCTGACCAAATACATCTTGAGATAGAGGAACAGCGAGGGTGGAAACTCTAGGCTCTGATTTGGCGCGGACAAGGAGACTGGACATGGTAAGGTATATAGGTTTCTTCTCGATGGGGAGTGCTATTATGGTGTTACTTGGCTCTCCAAACGATATTGGGTATGCAACTTACCTTGTAGCGGTGAATTGACGATACTATCTATGTCCAATGGCCCAACATCCCCCTCTGAGTTGATCCACTCCATTACGGGGTCGGTAATGTCCTGTTGGTCTCCCAGTACAAGTTCCTCATTAGGAACCGGAGCGGACGAGGAGGAATGTCTCAGGGCTATGCATCCTGCCTATCTTCCATATGAGTGGGTATATTTCCTAACGATGATTCGGTATCACTCACATTCTGTCTCGATAGTCCCCGCCAAGATGCCTGGATTTGCTTGAGCATTCTGGACGAGCAGAGAAGTTATGGCGGTGGCTGTGTCAACAGCCGATTACGTGATTTTCATCCGTCCCGATTTTGATTTTGAAAGCAGTCAACGGACACACTATCAACGACGTCCCCGAGCCTCAAGACGTGAGTATTGCTGCCGGTTTAATTTATGATATGGTGTCATAGGGAATGTTCATGTGGTAGAGCCGCATTTTTGAAGCGAAGTAATGCGTTCCGGGCTGGATTGGATGGATCGCATTGGGATGGATTCAAGTGAATTTTATCGCTCACACCCACTATCTCTAGCTCGATAGTCGCCGAAACACGCACGGCGCCCTCACACGACACATAAAATGAGCAAACAGGCAGTCCAGACTTTTGGAAAGAAGAAGGTGCGTCAACTGTGCATACATTCTCTCCCCCCGCTCACTGCTCAAACAGACCGCCACTGCGGTCGCCCATGCGCGTGAAGGCCGTGGTCTCATCCGCATCAATGGCTCGCCCATTGAACTCGTTCAGCCCGAGATCCTGCGCTACAAGGTCTACGAGCCCGTACTTGTGATTGGCGAGGACAAGTTCCAGACCGTCGACATCCGAGTCCGTGTCAAGGGTGGTGGACACACTTCCCAGGTTTATGCTATCCGCCAGGCGATCGCCAAGGCGGTTGTTGCGTACTACGCCAAGTACCACGATGCTGCGAGTGCATTGGAGCTCAAGAAGCAGCTCGTTACCTACGACAGGACGTTGTTGATTGCGGACCCCAGGCGGATGGAGCCCAAGAAGTTCGGTGGCCAGGGTGCGCGTGCCCGCAGGCAAAAGAGGTGTGTATATCACTTGTGTATGCACGTACGTCGACTGAACTTGGTGGTTGTTCAGTTACCGGTAAACGGTCTTTGTACATTACTTGCATCTTGCATGCTTGTGTCCCTATGTCTATTGTGTGTTTCCTGCGTGCATTTTGTTCAATTTACTGCAAACTTCTATGGTGTCTTACGTGAGACAATCTATGCAGCCTCGACAAAATTGAAAGCGGAATTGATGAGATTAATTCATGATTTAATGACAGATGAAATAGATGAGCAAGTGGACTAACAATACGATAGATGAGGCAATGTTCAGACGGTCGTAACAGAGTCAATGAGTACAGCCCTGAAATAGGGCGAGTTTTATCTTCCCTAACACTGGGACTCGGCAACGTCATGTGGCTTTCCTGTGGCTTACATAAGCGTTTTTTGCGAAAAACAGTGGCCCGGGACCGCACGCACTGTAGATAACGAAAACAAACGTTTTTACATGCACAAGTACTACAATTGACTTTATACGTGGTAATATGTATGCGTTAGCAAGAAAAAATCGATAGTTGAATGCGAGAAAAAGCTATTTCCAGGCTAAACTTTGAGAGTATCACTGGCAGCTTCGTTGGGTCGCGTTTCTGAGCTTTGCTAGCGTGGTCTGTTGTTA
>WSTI01007884.1:0-11184 GCA_019616915.1 Ceratobasidium sp. 423
TCCCAAGCATGCGATATATGTAAGTTAATCATAAGAAGAGCGACGAGTATATGAATACCACGCACCTCTATATCAACCAGTAACACACATTCTCTAGAGTTCATGGTACCCGGATATCCTCGCTTGCCGCTGCCAGCACCTTCATCTGAGGGGAGATCAGGTACTTTCAACGCTCAAATCATCATAAAAAATCGCACCCTTTCCCATGCTTCCGAGGCGGATGGACGAGCCGAAGGGTTAGGATCCCAGCAATTCTGGAGTAATAACCATAAGGCGTTGGCCTGGATGCTATCACTTGGTAGGTATTGCTCAGGTCGTGGGCCGAATTCCGTAGACAATTCTAGTCACCAATACCATCTCGCTAACGCTGCTGCCATATGGTACTGATCCAGTAATGAGCTCCTTGGGTACCAATCAGACGCTTTGAACAGCACGCTTGGGCGGGGTTTACCTACAAGCATAGTCTGATGTGTGGGCTACCTGTTAGTATGATGATCGTGAAAGACTTGAAAGCTTACCATTCCAAGCGAGTGCACGTCCGCCAGCAGAGTAGGCTTCTGGCCGTCCCATGATATGACTTCGGGTGCCTGGAATAAGTCAGATACAAGCCGGGGGGCAACAAATTTGCGCCACATAAAGTCCAGCGGATCAACAATTCATCCGCCCATTTAGAATTTAAAAACTGAAACGAGTTTCCTAACATCTGTTCGCTGCCAAAGGTACCTAATTTCACTGTACCGTCTCCGGAGACGAGGATGTTCGTCTGGGGAGGATGGATGAACAGAGCTCTAGTGGTTAATAATAGTAGAGCAGGCGACTTACTCCCTTGATATTGCCATGAACCTTTATGTCAACAAAATTGTCAGCCATTGCTTCACCAAAAAGTACAACCCATGCAAACGCTCACAATGCCCCGATCGTGCAGGTAAGCAACGGCCCCGGCAACTTGCGCACACTAACGAGAATCATTAAGCCAACCCCAAAGATGTAAACAAAATTACCACTACCAGCTCGTATCTGGACACAGATGGGTTGTGGGAGGGATAGCGAGGCAAGACGCCGTGGTGCATCCAAGGCAAAACGATGGCAACTTGCTCACGAAATCGTGCTATTCCAATTAGTCGGAGAACATTGGGATGGTTGCATTTGGGCCAAACATATATTCCGTGTCCAGCGCGCTATCCATCATAAATATTTTTTTGCTGAAACGATCAGCCCATCGCCCCTTACCTTGAGCGCAGTGCGTGAATTGCCGTCCTTCCAATGGATATTCATCCGAAAACATTTAATGGCAACGTCGGAACCATCAGTCAGACGAGCGCGGTAAATATCAAAACTTCCGCCGCAGGCTACAAGAGACTGGGTTGACGTCGAGGGATCGGTCTGGTTGGTGACATCCTGCGTGCCACGAGATTTAAAAATATCAATTATTTCCTTTGCATCCTGCAAGCAGATGTGGTAAGCATACAATCATACACCGCCCAAAGCGTTGTACTACCATTCTGGTGATGACTATCCGGAGTTGAATGCTGGGCACAGCAGTGTGTCGCAGAAGCACATGCGAGCTCCTATTGAGGTCGGCCACAGACCGACGCCCGCGCCGCTCTGTTTGGCTCTATTTAGGGCCTATGTCCCAACTCGTGCATGTATTCAGTCTTCTCTTCCTTCTGGTCCGAGCTGTGTCAGCGTTTGGGGGACTAGCTAATGAATGCTCATTAGCCCTCATGAGCTGATTAGCTGAAATTTTCACCTCCCCCCCTATCTGGAGATCGGGTTTTCATTATAAGACGCGTTGTTTGTCAATTTGAGCAAATGAGCCATTGCTTATGAGTATTCGTTATTACTGTATTAGTTACTATCAAGCCATAAACGGCCTTACAATTGGTTGGGGATGTCACAGAAGGTCACACTCTTGTTTTGGGCGATCATGTACTCGATTCGGATTGAGGCTATTTACATGCAAAACCGAGCGATCTGATATGGTAGAAATGATTCAGAATCCAGTATGCCCCTCTCAAGAATGTAACTTGGGTCTTATTCAACAAGACCGAACGGCAAAATACTGATTGGGAGCAGCTGGTTGCATATACTAAAGACTTTAGTGTATTTAAGCATCACAAAGAACTGAAATACTTATCTGGACGAGGTGCAAAAGTGGGGTTGAGGAATGGATCAGTTTACCAGCTCACAAAGGGACCAGCTGTATTACTACGGTTGAGACGAACTATTGAAAAAAGATATGCATGGTTAATTAGCCTAGACTGCGATTGGGTAATATAATTAATGGGCAGAGTACCTTTCACAGGGAGGCTAGCCACAGAATAGCCCTTCAAGCCATCTGTCCTTACGCACATCACCTCGGGATCAGCAGATAGTACAGTGAGCCAAAGCTGAGGTTTATCCTCACTCACCAGAACTTGAATGAAGATGAATTCTGACGACTCACCAATACCACCCACATCTGGGGTGAGGTACGAATTGGCAGCCTAGCACTAGCAATCACATTTTATAAGAAAACTTCTTGTTAAGCACCGACTTTTCGCAGTCACTTCAATCTTCTCGTAGCTGGCAAAGTTAATTCTACCTGCCCTGAAGAGGTCGGTCATTTTCCCAAATAGAAAGTCCCATACCGCAATGAGACCTAATTGGGTTGGCATGAGCTCATTAGCGGCTAGGAGGTGTAATTTGTTTGACCCTTAGTTCATATAACCTCTTTAGTAAATCCGGTCTAATGAGGAAATCCCAGTATGCTGACGTGAATCCACACCCCATTATCTTCTGCACGCACTATCCGATGTTTCTCTTCATCATGTTCCAACCCTATTCTTTGTCTTATCTAAATTCCTCTGGTAATGCACTGACAGCTTCAGAAGTCACAAACAACAGCTCTCTGTGTGTGGGTAAGACACTAAAAATCAGTACGTTTCTTAAAAACAGCCCATTTTTAGTATAAAATGGAGTATAATGTCGTCTGCCTGATACCTCATTTTCAGTACGCATACTAAAGTTCAGTTTAAAGTGTGGTCGCTCTCAGTCTCAACCCTACTAAAAAGGGCATGCTAATTTTTAGCATCTTTCCCTCCTACAGTGCAGGTAGGCTCGTTCGTTCCCGGTCGGTAGGCCTTTCTCAGGCCATATGCATTCCAGGGACACTCGCCCCGCGAACTTGTCTAAGCCTACGTTTCCATATGACCCGGCGTACAGTACCGAATCAATAATTACACTGCCCACCTTAAGGTGTGGAGTGATCGTAGAGGTCAACGCACGAGAGTAAGCTATGTAAACGATAGTTTCAGTGTGTTGTGGCCTGTGGCATACCACAATCCATCGTTGGAATCGCTTATATATCCACCAAAGGGTGGTATAGAATCACTGCTTCGAGCTCAAGTCATCGTGAAGCCAGTCATTGACAATGGTTAATGAACCTAGCGTACGACATGACCCGAAACACGTCTTACCGTACTCGAGCTGTGCATATAAGCGAGGCTATTAGTAATTTGGGAGAGCCAAAGAAAATCGATATCCTGAGCTATCTTAATCAACGCTGATTACGATCACTTACCGGCTTCCACCGGTTTGCCTGTGCCAATGGGGAGCAATGTACTACGAAGTATTGACCCATAATCCCAATAACTTCACGCAAACCATAACTGTCAAGGACAAATATCACTTTAGCTACAGTATTTGTCCAACCATAGTTAACCACCAGGGGCAAGCGTCGATACACAGCATACCAGATAGCGCCACCAAAGGGCTAAATTAGCCTCGAGAATGATCCTCAGAAACACATAAACTCGATTCTAAGCATAACCCACGGCGCGCATTAGCCTTAGATAATTTACAACATAGTTTGCACACACATGGTATGTAACAGACACGCCTGTGACCACCCGGGATTCAACTGGGGTGGTTCCGGCGCCACCGCGGCCGTTTGAGATCGGTAGGAATTGGGACATCTTTTATTAAGGCTAAAGTTATTGCCCTGAAATCGCAATATTTGAACATCTGGAGGTGCACGTGGGCGCATGTACAGGCTTTACAACAAAAATACTATGTAAAGTATTCAAATTCATTCAGCGCCCACATCACTCCTCGGGGCTCGCCGAATCGATGTGACGCATAAACGTAGTCATATTGATTCCCACTAACGGCTCCTCGATACGTTCATGGATTCGAGTCTAAATTAGTCTCAGACAGTCTCACCTGAATTTTTGTCAAATGTCCCTTGGCTACGTTTGTGCCTCGACCCGTTGGGATTTCTAACCTCTGTCAGAACGATCAGACTGAGAAAGAAACAACCAAACGCACAGTTAACAAACAACCATAACGCAGGCGGCATACTATCGAATGCCTGGGCACAGAGGATGGGAGAGCGCATGCTCTGGCTAAACATTTGGCGAGCACGGCTGGACTGGATTGCACATCAAGTGTGAAACTTATTCAGGAATGTGTGCATGATGCTCGTGGGGGTTGTAAACAAAAATCACTTCCGGTTGAGAAGGTTGGGGCACCTGCCACTACGAGGTGCGATGTACAAGCACAAGGAGATCTGACCTGGGTTTCTTGTTCGTGGATGGGTGGAACGATTATGAATTAAGAGCTGGAGACCATATAGTTACCCTCAGTTGTTAAACCCCGCAAATTCACAAAAATATGGGTGAAGCATGGATGTATTGTTACACAGATAACAACTCCAAATCATTCACGAATAAGAAACCACGCCGAGCCAATCAAAGTAAACCAGAACGTATTCGCGGGTCAACAAAGGGAAAACTGGGGCGATCGCAGTGGTACCACCGAGCTCGCGCACTTCAGTTCGGTAGGATCAGCGCCCTAACGGTATGGTCAGGGTCTGACATCCAGGATTCCTGGTCCTCTCTTGCCTTCCACCTGCGCCAGCAATGGGATCCCCCATTACCCTCTCCGGCGGATACATGGAATCAATCTCCTGTAGCTAAACAAAGAGAGGACCATTAGGATCTAATTAAGTAGGCTAAGAAAGCCGTACCTTATCCCGTACATCTGCAGCAGTTGGTCGATTTAAGGGATCAGACGCCCAACATTGGTTGAGCAGCGTCCACAAATGGTCAGCTTGCTTGTCTCCGGTCGGTATGTCCTTTTCAGGCCGTTGCGGTAACACTTGTTTCATGATCTCTCTCCAAACTGTTGCCTCGTGCATCCCGGAATACGGTTCAGAATTGGTAAATGTTTCCTTCAATGCCAATGAATCCAGATATACGCTGCAATTAGATGGGTCGACATACCAAACCAAGCTATTTGGACAAAAAGTCACTTTGTGTCAGAAAAGATGCCCACGTGCACTCGCACTCACCATTCCAAGCGCCCAAACATCGGTCTCGCAAGTCGGTGTCCCCTCGCCTAATATTAGTTCGGGGGCCTAGATAGGTCGGGTTACTGCTGAAAATTTGGCCTTTGGCCCACCAGTACATACCGACCAACGAATAGACACACCAGCACCCACTCTAGTGCTTGAAAATGTTAATGAGCATTCTAAGAAGGTTGAATTTCCGAAATCGGTAAGCTTGGGCATGTAGTCCGCAGAAACTAAGGTGTTGGTCTGGCGCAAGATGTACCTTTCTAGGGTATTCAGCTGGGACGGGACTTATGAAAACTCACCCCCTTTAAATCCCCGTGTACCTAAAGGAAAATGAGCGTAGGGTAGCATGCAACACAGGACGCCTCTTACCACGCCGGTGTTATGTAAGTACTGGACGGCGTCAGCAAGCTGAGTGAGCTAACAAAATTTATGAGCCTAATGAAAGTCAAGCATATCTGGTTATGGTTACTTACTAGCTTCAGCCGGTTTGTTGATGAGGGACAACGTGCGGATAAATAACTCCTGAGATCCGGATATTCCATCCACGGCGAAACCATGGTCAATTGCCCGCGATATAGTGCCAAACCAGTGAGTGGGAGGATACCCGGGTGGTCACACTTGGACCAGACATATAGCTCACGAGCAGCGCGCTACACCTTGGTTCGTTATCTAAAATCTGGTGAATGGATGGTATCTCACCTCAAGTAGTTTCCGACCCTTTTTGTTTAGAGTGAAAGCGGGCTGAAGACACTTTAGGGAGATTACACGGCCCTCAACAGTGACCCCCTGGTATATATCTCCCCAGCCACCGATTGCTGTGGGAAGTTGGTCGCACCTTTCCAGATCCAGTGAGGAAGTGAGGTCCACGAAACCATGCTGAGTTAGTGAGTCCATAACTTCCCATACATCCTTCATGTTCAAGTACACTAAGCCACCGAATCCGATACGAGAACCAGGGTACAACTAACCATCATACGATCTGCAGGTAGTGAATCGTCAGAGAGCATGTGCCATTTCTCTCCTATTTCTATTCCATAGAGTGGCTTTACTACTTCAGCACCCAATGTGGGTGAGTTTGAAAGAACCCAAAACGCGCGTTAATAGCTTACAGGTTAAATCAGTCAGATTCTGCGTCGCTAGCCCCATATTGTAACTGAATTCCGCGAGATAAGAGTATGGAGACAATGGGGTTCCGGAATCTAGATTTTCTGTGGCCTGGATGTCGGTGGCGGGACGGCGTCAGTGGTGGGGTTAGACGTTGTGTCATGTGATTGGCCCCTGCACAGCCGCTGGGGACAACGAAAAGGTCAAATATGTATGGTCAAGTCATTTTGTTGTCTCTATACAGCATGGTTGTTCCAAAGCCGAGGATGAATAATTGGGTGGTGCCTGCACACACTTATTCTTCGACCCGCTGGCTGGCTGCTCGAGTATTCCAAAGAAGTTGGTCACAATAGTATTTGATATTGCATTGATCAGCCAGCAGGCCTATGGTTCGGTCAAGTGCGATGACCGATGACCCGCTTCCTGGTCAAGTTTCTCTCCTGGTGTGACAAGAAACGATGGGGGTGGGCAAAATTCGGTTTATCAATACTCAAACACAATCGTGAATACACACTTGGACACATGTTCTTTCATAATATATAGAAAGCAGCCGACAGTAGTATGAGATAGGGCAGTATGGGATAGGGCAGTATGAGATAGGACAGTACGAGATAGGAGAGTATGAGATAGGAGAGCACGAGATAGGGGCTAAGCATCGAGTTGAGCCATACGCAAAATGTATGGTATCGGCCAAAGACACAGCCATGAGTGGATCACAAAAATCTTACGCGTATAACCGCAGTGCTTCAGGCATCTGTGAAGATATCAAACGCATCTATTATGATGGTCAGAATGTGTAGAGGGTGAGGTATTAATCAACACCTACTTGATCTCGCACTGCAGCCGCAGCTGGGCGGTCCTGAGGGTCAAGCGTCCAGCAGCGTGCGAGTAGCGCCCATAGGAGGTCTTCTGGCTCGTTCCAGCTTTGCAAGGGTGTATCGTGACGTGAAGGAAGCACGCCCTTGAGGATGTTCAAGAGGACGACCCTCTCGCTAATGCGGGCGTACGGAACCGACCTGCTTGTGACTTCCTGTGGGATGAATTAGATACAAGTCGATGGAATGGTTGGACCGATTAGCGCACAAGTAAAGTCTAGTAATTCCAAGTCAATAAGAATATCTCGGCCACGGCTTGCAAACTTACCATCCCAAGGGAATGGATATCCGCCTGTATAGTTGGTTTTGGGTTTTCCTCCAACATTTCACGGGGCTAACTAGGCGTTATAAAGACATACCAAAACTCTTGGACACACTTACTGCCCAATGTAGCGAAACTTGTGCGAGAAGATGAGCAACCAACGAATCCAACCCTTCGAACCTAGCGTTTCCGAAATCCATAATTTTAAGTACGAGATCATCGGACACCAAAATATTTTGCTGGAATTGTGTCAGTTGTGATACGCCGAGATGATAGTAAGGTTTTCGGACTTACCGCTTTGATGTCCCCGTGTGTCTGCAAGTTGGATTTAGAAAGGTATGGATGCAAGTGACTAAACGAGCTTACGATGCCCAATTCATGCAAATACGCAATGCCCACACAAATTTGTGAGCACTATTTTATCATTCAGACTAAACTGAAGCCTCGAGCAGTTTGTTTCTTACCATTCCGTATAGGCGTGCTTGAGAGTGAGACCCGAGGGAGAGAAATTGGCGAAGATCTCCATTCGCCATCAACGGTGAAATTAACGCAAACCGGTCTCGATACTCCGCCACAGCGAGAAATTGATGAACGTTCGGATGTTTACACATCGACCAAACGAGCGCTTGGTGCAAAGTATGCTGTAACAAATGAGCTACCGCCGTGGGGTGAAGACACGACTTACCTTCAACGACTTGAACTTCTCGTCATCGGTCAAGTTCTTTGTCCACCTAGCGATTTTAATGGCGAGGAAAGTGCTTGTACCCGATACCTTGCCTGAATATATCTCTCCAGAACCACCTAGCTTGAAGGGGTATTCGCTACACTGGGGAAGATCAAGTTGGGCAGTAATATCCGTGTAGCCCCTTTTCCTCAAGTCTTCAAAAGCGTTTATTGGTTGATAGATACCGTGAGGGACACTCTTGTGCATGTCCACACTAGGGGAAGCAACAAAACCCACATTAGACCTGGGTCGATAATCACATCAGGTACTAGCACAGCTTAACCACTGGGAACTACTCACGCCCACATCACTCCGGCCTATCAATTTAATGAAGCTTAGTGATGGAATTCATGAAGGAGCTTGACATACCCCAGCTGTAATCATTGACCATTTCTCGATCAAATCACTGACCAGGCCGCGCCAATGGTAGGTATATATGATCCGGTCCGCCCACAAATTCTCAAGACGGTTCAGATGGATAACTGGACCGCCACCGAGAAGCATGCTCTTGTATGTGTATCCTTCAGAGGGCGGAGGGTGCCGCCTCCCTTCCACAGTGGCAGTCCTGTCAAGGCGCGCCCCGTATTGTCCGTATAGGTTCACATTTCTGCTGTGTACTACCAACCAATTGACCTCAACGCCACATTCTTGCCGTAGATAGCCACAACTATACCTAGTAAACCCATGATCCGAGCTTCATGGGTGATAATTGGTATTAGTCCCGTGTCGTTTGAGGTATCAAGAGAGAAGCTAACCAATCGACCAGTTCAAATAGAGCATATGCCCAGACTCGGCTGCTTGATTGAGCGAGAACAAGTAACACTTGCATTCGGTCTTGGTAAACGGACTAGTAGTACCCTCGGATGTCGTGTGGTCTTGGAATCGACATTGAGTAACTAGCCACCTCTATCAAGGAGCTCCAAGTACGCTCTTACCTAACAGACACGAATCCAAGACTCCTTTCAACTCAGAGAGTGCGGCACCAAGGTGATTTTCGTTCTTCGGTACATACTCGAGGTGGGTCCAGTACTCTTCGGATAAAAGCGCCCCTGTAACCCCAATTTGAGACCTTGCAAGCCAAATGGGCAATAACAGACATACGAAGACCCAGCGCACTACGGACATCAGCTATACCAATGTCAGATGTTTGGCGCTGGCGAAGCCAGCAGATTGTTCTATTTGCGTGGTCAATCATGTAGTACCGGCACGTATTCCGACCGTCGCAATCCAGAAACACATCGAAATTAGCTGCACTGGGAAGCACCCTGTTTCGCAGCTCCCGGAACACAGAATACCACTCTTCAATGTAAGTCAGTTGATCGGAACGACGAAGGCTTGTCTCTGTAACAATGCGCAGTTCACTGTTGTAGTAATATGGGCGCCTGAAAACTGTGGTTAGGGACGAATGGATTCGATAATTATAAGAGATCCATTACCCCTCAACAGGATGGATATATTCTGTCCAACCATCGGGAACCGGGAGAAGCTGTGGTTGGGAATCTCTGTAGGAGTGCTTAAACGGTTGATTACGTAATAAATACTATATGTGGCATACCCATCAACATTCATTAGCGCCAATGGTAAGCCTGGCATCATTGTCCTTGCTGCTCGTGGCCCTCTGTTCCGGATAAGTCAGCTGTGCAAAACCCACTTGAAACCCCACTTAAAATTGCTACCCACGCAAAGACGTCGTCATATCGGTTTGTCTGGCTTGGTAGACCTTCCCAAAGCCTCGGATTACCAACGAAAGGAGCAGGTTCGACTGCCGCATTGGGCACATCGCCAGCCTGGTTCATCATAATCATAAAAGATCCAAGGAGTGGAAATCAAAGACCGCTGCTACAATAGAACGCCGTAGAATCGTAAGTTAGCTATCCTGCGAAAAGAACAAAACGGGCGCTATGTTTGGTTATGGCCTGACATGTGGCAGGTCCTCGGTGGCAATAACACACACCTTAATCGGACACCAACAAACGCAGCTTATTAGCACCAAACCTTCCCTGCGAGTGATGAAAGACTTGGGTTTACGAGTTGTTGGAGAGCGAGAGTTTGGCAAGGTACCACAAGACTGGTGGGGGGGATCGCCAGCCGCCCAGTTAACGTAAGCAGTTGATGCCAGGCGGACGAAGTTACATTACTGGTGTCGCCTACACAGCCGCTGAAATTGGACCTCTGATGGATATCCCCAGCAGCCTGTGGGAGGCTGCCCGCCCGGATGTCTGACAGGAATGCGGAAGCCAATGGAAACGGCCCGTTTCCAGAGTAAAATATCCTAGGGATATCTCCAGCGAGCTATTCGCAGGAGCACATGATAGATGTCCCCCTGGTGCTGCAAACCTGTCTGTAGGACATCCCCGGGGGGCACTCCAGATATTGGAGCCATGGATTCTCACGTATGAATGTCCGATAAAATTTTTGTCTTCGATAAAACATATTTATGCACGCATTTCTTCGGTTGAATCAGATCATAAATTCATTCGATAGAATACATGTACTAGCGGGGACAAAAAGTTTGGAAATAGCACGTGATTTTGATCGTTGATTTGAGCGACACTTGTGAAGGATGCCTCTGCAAACAAGTGTATGTGGATTTGGGTAGTGAAGACAGAATACCTTGTATGTAATCTTAACTAAGAAAAAATATCAAAAAATAATTGGCTCTCTAGACTGAGTTCTGGTGCATACATCCAGAAGCTACCTGCAAGTGGTGTACTGAGCCTAACAATCGTTAAGCATTACAGCTGGTGCACCTAAGTTGAGATATAGATAGACATTTTACTGGGCCAAGTATATTACTATAACACATCACACTAGGTCTCTGTGGGATTGGGCACCCTATCCAACATCTCAAGGTGTTTATTGTGTATTCTAGGGCAATTGC
>WSTI01007885.1:0-11151 GCA_019616915.1 Ceratobasidium sp. 423
GGGCTCCCCGCCTCTTGGACCAATCGGCTATTACGATCGGTTTCGGCCGAGCCTCTTGGCTCCCCACCCTCCACCTCGCGTACTCATTCCATGACGTTTCTCTCATTTTCTCATTTCTATTTTCCTTTTCGCCTTCGGGCTCACGGCCATTTTCTACCGGCGCCTGCGGCCCCCTTGCATGTATTCGTTTTGTATATAAGCAAGCATGGGAAGTCCGATGCCTCCCATCGCTTGCAACACAAGTTTTACTCGTATACATTTACTTCTTCCCTCACTCACTCTCGCTCTGAGTCTCGACGTTCCGGCTTCGACCGTCTCCGCCGTCTCAGCACTCGTTCGCGCCGTCTTCCGTCCGGCGCTTATCGCTTAGTCAGCGCCTTCCGCTCTACGAGTCTAACAAAAGGATAAACGTTTGTCAAGTGGTCGGGGAGCGGGGGAGGGGTATAGGTAAGAGGAATGGAAGTCTCTTTCTTAGGGCTGGATAGTGTCATAGTATGAGCGGAGGCAAGAGTTAGACGGTGGTCGCAGAGGATGATCACAGCCACCCGGACCCGGGTTTAGCGCCGATCGCTTGGAGCTCGTGGTCGTGGATCGGGATCGGAACTCGGCAGTACCACCCGATCCAATGTTTGCCCTGCGTTCATATGCAGCTTCGCATTCCCACTAACAAGCGCTTATCTCTCGAGCCTCGCCTGATCGCAGAGCAAACACTGGTTCCGAGCTAATACAACTGGGCATCACGAACTGAGTGAGGGTATGTGTATCTAAATCCGCCTCAATTGGGACTGTAATTCGCACTAATCTATAGCGCCGGGCGATAGATTGAACTTAGTATTTAATACTCGTGTCTCGCCGCGATGATAAACCCTCTGTGGTTGGAAATTTGAACTATCCATGGGATCCGACATTACCCTTAAATTTTAGAGCTTTTTGCTTGCATCACAGAGGAACGAGATAGTGTCTAGTGATATCAATCATGTTATGATTGAGCCAAGAATATTCCTAACGTGCGTACCCATAATAAAGATGGTATGCTAACAGGTCTTGCGCATCCTCTTTCTTGTCGGGCTTGAGATTCCCAGTTCCGTCTTCGACCAGATCAGCGGTGATATTATAGAAACTGAGGTATGCAGCCAAATGTTGTTCTGAGATGGTCATATCGAGGGATGCCTTGACACCATTCCATGATGCCGATACATTTGGGAGCTTGTGCATCTACAAGGTTTGGAATATTACTCTCCAAAACTTGCAATCGGTCGATTGCCCACATACCCATGGTAGTTCGCCTTTTTCGTTTATCGTCCTGTATGAAGTTCTGGAGGTCTGTTACACGGTTATCGTCAAGGCACCACTAAAAATAAAATCTGTTGGGTGACGGAGTCACCGGAGGATCGGCGGCCGTCGGTGGTGGGCTTGCGCCGTCGCCGACTCAGGAGGTGCGGATCGTTCCTCATTTGGAACAATCTAATTCGGGCATATGGACTACCAGTTTCGTCTCCTATTCCACCTTGTATTTAGTTCGCTCTTTCTGTATCGTCTCTCCCTCAGCTCGTTCTCTCCTTTGAGCTGAGGTAGGTTAGCATCATTCTTTGTCGTGCATTTGTGTCTCACGAACGCCTGTGTAGTTTTACATTCTTAGGTACATTTTACAATAGAGCTCGTTCTCTCCTTTGAGCTGAGTTTTACATTCTTAGATCGCAGTCGCCGGTAACGCCGTTCCCGCCGTCCTACAAAATCAAAGACGCCCAAAAGAAGCGCACCCGATGAGCGTGGAAATAAGTTGAAAATAACGTTCGTTCAATAACCCTCAGTACCTCTTCGCTCTTGCCTAACAATCGATTGGTTTCTCGCTGTGCCGCGTTGATTTGTTCCAGTTTATCGTTTGAATGAGCAACAGAAGTTGTTTCTGACGTGACATGGCTCGGTGGTGCTACCTGGGAAGCGATGGGCGCGCTTGAGCCAAGTTCAATGGGATCTGCATCTCGCCAGCTTGCTTTGTCAGAAATATGGCCGGAAGTGACGATGGACGGTTCATTATCGTTTGTCTGAGGCGGGGGCGGAGGATTTGTCGGTCTCTGAATTTGAGTGAAAGAGCCCTGGTTTGAGTCCTGGATATACCGAGCTAGTCGCCACTTGAGCATACGAGGGGGACTGAAATAATTGAAGCCACATACCGAACTGTATATTGAATACATGTTGGGATAACTTGGCGCTAAATGCAGAATCGAAGAAGGGACCTACATGGGTTATCACGGCTAGTCCTGTAGAAAGGCGCCTAAAAACCTACTGTTGGCCAGGTTTTCCAAGGTGCGAATTGCACTGTGGGCTGACTCCAGTTCCTCATCTGAAGGAGCCCCGACAACGGGTTCTAAGGAGATAGGAATGTGCGATGGGGCGGATGGAGGCGTATATGTATTTTCCTGAATTCGGGTCAGTATGAAACAATTATTCCACCAAGGAATACGTTTACGCCTGGAAAGATACTCAGTGAGTACTCGTTTCGGTACACAGCTGCAATCAAGGGTCAATGAGATGAAATAATCACTGCGAGTCGATGTACCCATCTGAATGGTGAATAAATACTGCGCCAACTGGGTAGATAGCTTGGAATCATACAGCGTGGGAACTGAACCACCGGCATGAGTACAATGTTGATAATAAGATAACGGACGCTTACCATTCGATACACTGCTTACCGTCCGAATCGTATCATGTATCGCCTTGATCTGCTCATCCGTCGGCACCCCCACGATTACCTCTAACGCATGAGCTCTTGTAAGATAGTCTGGAAGCGGAGGTGGGGTATAACTCATATCGCTGAGCGGTGCGTTTGAAAGGGCTCGGGTCATGTCGAGAATGTCGATTGTGGTGATCGAAGAACAGCCACGCGGATTCCGCGTTCGAATTGGTTGCCACCCTCACGTGATGACACAGCTCACTTTGTGTATTTTCGGGCAGATAGCGGTGAGCACTGGAATTATCGATGTAAAAATACAGACGTATAGTACCTAATGATCTAACCGAGTATGGATTAGTACATCGGCCATCCCATAACAAGATACCATAATTACCTGAATTACTACTCCATAATCCATCCAATCCCTTAGTTAGCTACTCCGGATTAGATCGATAACCCACCTTGCTCGGTCGTTGTTGATCTCCGATACTATTAAAAAAACACGTTTTCTTTCACGCAACTTCCGTGTAAGAACCTGGTAATTCGAGCATGATCGCGCCCACTGGGGATCTAAACCTGGTCTCAGTCGCTTGGATCGCCCGTTGCACAAAAGCACAAACTCGAGTAATAACTTATTTACCATCCGAATCACGTATCATAGCCCTGACTTTATCGATCGACACACTTGTGATCGTTTTTAAATGATAAACACTCGTCAAATAAACAGGGGGTAGAGGCGGAACATAAGTAAGCAAAGTGGATCTTCCCTCAGAGTTGACTTTTGAATTGTGGTGTAACATTGGTGGGGCTCGTGTCGGTGGTCGTTAAAGAGTGGGATCATCATGCGAGGTAGGTAAGCGCCTACGGCCACGGCCACGTGATCGTGTGGTACTCGACAGCACTATTTCCGCCATGAATTTAATTTCGCGATCTAAGTGAAAGAATCCACAATACTACTTGTTTCAGTGTTGGTTGGATTAATTTATCAGTTCAGTCCCGGAATCGCTCCTTGGAAGCACTCCCGTCTGTGCCCGGCATGCATACAATCTTGCAACATGTCCGGCCCCTCATCCCGATCGCTCTTTCCAGCCGGGGCTAGGTCGATCTCACCGGGGAGGCGAGCCTCCAGCCCTCCCACTCCTCTCGAGCTCATATTTCCTGCTCTTCTCTCACCAATGAGCTCCACTTTGAATACAGTGGATCAGTGGTGGTTACCCCCCAACGCTGGTGGTGCAGTGTGGATCAAGGTCTGCCGCCGTTCGAACAAATTTATTTCGGCATTATATCTATTTAGTATTGATCCTACTTCTTAAGTAAGGGACAGCACGACAGCACGCTTTGTACAAAAGTGGGAGCTATTAAGCGGTGCACCCAGTGTATAGAAATTTGGCCAGTAGCTTGCGAGCCGCGCTTTCGCTACCTTGCTTGAGTTTCTCCGTTCCATCATCGTAAATCAGGTCATGACCGAGGTTGTAGCATCTGAGATATCCCACGATCTCCGCATCTGTGTAGTCCCTATTTAGGTTGGTCGATGATAAAGGTTTGATGTATGGCAGATTGTTTAGCTGGCGGGGCTAAATTTTCAACCCCTAGCCATTACATTGCAATACAAATACTCACCCATGGTATTTCGCCCTTTTCATTCATCATAACATAATAACGGCTACTGTTCGAGTGCTGCAGTAGAATTTCAATAGGAGCATCTCACCGAAATACGACGAGGATGCATAGGGACGCAACATACCCGAACTAGGTCATTATGAGTTCCTACCAGCGCTCGTCGAATATCCATCAACAGCTCTTCAACCCTACTCGGCTGGTAGCTTGTCCCTTGCAGAGCGACTTCGGGCTCGGGCACATGGTTACTTGATCGTAGCGTAGTAATCGGTTCCGGCTGAGCATGGTTTGGCATCGCCGGCCCGGGAGGTGTCTCTCTAGGCGGGCCCGATTCGATTAGAACCGGTTCTGGTGCTTCTTGATGAATATTCGTGTGAGTCTCAGGGGCAGGGTCATTGGGCACAGGGTGCGATGATACTTCATGAGACGAGGTTTTTACTTGTACGGGTGCTTGTATCGACTGTCCCTGTATCGAATCCTGGAGGTAGCGGGCTGCCAGAGTGCTGTTACCTCATGAATGACTCAGGAAACAAATCACAGTAACTCACCAAATTGTATGTTGAAGAGGTGTTGTGAAAGCTTTGTACTCAGGATAGGGTCGTAAATGAACGGGGCTAGGTACAGGGCGCGATCAGATCAACAGGCGGATGTCAATGGGGACCTACTATTAACCAAGTTCTCCACGGTACGGACTGCATTTTGCACAGCATGTATTTGTTCGTGAGAAGGAGCGCCCACAACTGGCTCGAGCGAGATTGGAATGTGCGAAGGGAACGTCGGGGGTTTATATGTGGTGTCCTAGGATGACATTGGTTCGTATGGTGGGTTCGTACTGAACAATGGACATACTACTGGGAATATGCTCAGCGGATACTCGCTTCGATAAACGGCTTAATAGTGGTCTCAGTGGATCATCAGTATGTCGGAAACTGGTTTACCCATCTGAGCGCTAAACAAGAACTGCGCTAGTTGTGTTAATAACTTGGGATCATACATCTCGGGAACTGAAAAGACATGAGTGTCAACGCAAACGAGGCTGAAAATAATACGAAATTACCATTCGATAGATGATTCACCGCCCGAATGACATCATGGATCTGTTTGACATCTTCGTCGGTTGGTACGCCAACGATTGTCTTTAGAGTATAGGTCCTGGCTAGATAATCGGGGAGTGGAGGAGGGACACAAGTTAGAGGATTGACCAGAGTATTATTGCGATCAGCTTGGGTCATGGTGGTAAAGTTGATGATCGTCGGGAACAGCCACAGATTAGGATTTAGCGCCGAGTTGCCACTTACGCGCCACTTGTACCATTCAATCTCTCTAAACGCGAATTCTCAACGGGGTGAATGCGATCCATCGTAGCTCAACGCACTCGAGGTGCCATTATTATGGCTCTCGAATTATTGCTCTCTCATATCTCATTTCTGCCCTTCGGAAATTACCGGATTGGTACTACTAGTGGATTGGGAGGAGGCAACTAAGAGTGATATGCCCCTGTGATCGGGTACAGGCCGAGTTCATAGAATCACCGCGCTCCCTACAACCAATAACCCCATCCACACCAAACGCGAATAAAACCTTGCGCGATTATATGCAACCCGCACTCACAGCCCGCCCGACAACCTCCTAGTGTGAAAGTACATAGCCATAATAAACGTAGTTCCCCAACCGTCGATTTGCTTCTGATTCCATCCCTGGCTTTAGATTCCCAGCTCCGTTATCCTCGATCAGGTCAGCATCAATGTCATAAAATCGGAGGTACGCAACGAGCTGTTGGACAGAGATTTTCTGATATATGGCTGAGCCACTGGAAGATATGTATGGAAGTCCGTGCATCTGTAGAATGCGGAGTCTTAGTCTTGAGAGCTTGCAATCAGAGGATTTCTACATACCCATGGTATACGTAGTTCACCATCTTTGTTCATCTTGGTGTGTGAGTGGCGTGAGTTCTATAACGTGTAGAAAAATAAATATTTAAAACAAAGAGATAGACGTTAACACACGGATTAGCGTACTGGAAACTGATGTTTTTGGGTCAAAACCAATGTCCGCCTAATATCCCTCAGCAAGTTTTCGTTTCCACTTAATAGTCGATTTGTTTCTTCTTGAGCAGCACATAACCGATCCAATATGATACTTGATGGGTGAATAGGATTCGGTTCCGATATAGGATGGTCCGGTGGTGGTACCTGGGAAGTAATAGATGCACTCGAATCCGGTGCAGTGGTGGCCATATCCTGCGGCTCCTCCAGCTCCTCCAGCCCCCTCAGCTCCTCCTCCAGCTCCTCCAATTCCTCCAGCCTCTGCGACTCCCGTAGGTTTTTTGTACTACCTGGAAGACCTGGGGCCACGACCGGTGGTTTGGCATCGATTGACGTACGGGAGGTTGAGGGTTTCGCCAATCTTAGAGCAAAGTTTCCTTGGGTCGAATCCTGGAGATAACGGGCTACCCATCACCTAAGTACTCGATCAAGGTCGAAACAATTCAATTCCGCATACCAAACTGTATATTGAACAGGTGCTGGGACAGCTTGACGCTCAGAGCGGAATCAAATTCGAAGAGAGGGTCTAGCACAGGCAATTACGATTATACCCATAGCAGAGTGATCAAAACTCACTGTTGGCCAAGTTCTCCATCGCGCGAACTACCTTGTGAGCAGGCTCTAGCCCTTCATCCGATGGGGCCCCGATAATTGGTTGTAACGAGATAGATATATGCGATGGTAAGGACGGGGGCGTATATACGTTTTCCTTAAACGGACTGAGAACTCTATCATCCGAGTCCCCTTCGCTGAGGGACGCCCTACCGACGGAAAAATGCTAGAAGGATACTCGTTCCGGTATATAGCTGTAAGGAATGGTCAAAGGTATGAAATAATGGGCGTAAAGCGCCTTACCCATCTGAACAGTGAATAGATGCTGCGCTAGCTGGATCGATAATTTATGATCGTATAGCGAAGGAGCTGAAACAATTTATAACAAGAGTTCATCCCTCGAGTTGATTTACCTTTTCACCTGATCGCAGAGCAAACACAGGTTCCGAACCAATACAACTGGGGACCACCGAGTAAGGATAGGTGTATCTAAATCCGCCTCAGTTGGGGCCGCAATTCGTGCTGAGCTATCGCACCGGGCGACTGTTTCAACCTAATATTTAATATTTGTGGCTCGCCAAACCCTCTGGGTCGGACCCTTGAATTACCCACGATATCTGACATCGTAGGCAATAATTCTCTAAATTTGAGTGCCTTTTGCCGACATCACATAGGGTATGAGGTAGTTTAATGATGTTGGTCTTGGTATGTATTAGCCAAAGATTTTCCTAACGTGAGTAACCAAAAGCCAGATAATCTGCTAGCCGATCTCGTGCGTCGTCTTTCTTGTCGGGCTTGAGATTCCCCGTTTCGTTGTCGACTAGATCAGCGGCGATATTATAGAATCTGAGGTATGTGGCCAAATTTTGTTCGGAGATGGTCCCATCGAGGGATGCCTTGACACCGTTCCATGATGCCGATACGTATGGGAGCTTGTGCATCTATAAGGTTTGGAATCTCACTCTCCAGGATTTGCAACTAACGAGCTGCCTACATACCCATGCTAGTTCGCCTTTTTCGTTGAGCGTCCTCCAAGAGTTATTAGCGGTCTATTACATAGTTAGCATTGTGATCACCAAAAATTAAAATCAAACCCGCCCAAAAGAAACCTACCCGATGAGCGTGGAAATAACTTGAAAATAACGTCCGTTCAATGACCCGTAGTACTTCTCCGCTCTTGCCCAACAATCGATTTGTTTCTTGCTGAGTCGCGTTGATTTGGTCCAGTTTATCGTTTGGTTGAGCGACGGAGGTCGATTCTGGCGTAACGTAGTTCAGTGCCGGTGGTACTGCTTGGGAAGTGAGAGGGGTGCTTGAGTCAAGTTCAATTGGATCCGCATCTCGTCGGTTCGGTATATCGGATATATGGGTGGAAGTGACGACAGGCGGTTCATTGTCGTTTGTCTGAGGCGGAGGCGGAGGATTCGTGAGCCCTTGAGTGAAGGACCCCTGGTTTGAGTCCTGGATATAGCGGGCTACTCGTCATTTAAGTATACGAGGGGAACTGGAATGATCGAAACCACGTACCAAACTGGATATTGAACACATGCTGAGATAACTTGGCGCTAAATACAGAGTCGAAGAAGGGACCTATATGGGTTGTCATGGCTCGACTCATACAAAAATTCTCAAAACGTACTGTTGGCCAAGTTTTCTAAAGTCCTAACTGCGCCGTGGGCAGACTCCAGTTCACCATCCGAAGGAGCTCCGACAACTGGTTCTAGCGAGATAGGAATGTGCGATGGGACGGATGGAGGCGTATATGTGTTTTCCTGGATCTAGATCAGTATACAGCCGATGTTTCACCAAAGGCTCCGCTTTACCCCCGAGAAGACATTAAGTGGGTACTCGTTTCGGTACACGGCTATAATCGAAGGTTAAGGAGACGAAATAACCCCTGTGAGTCGACATACCCATCTGGATGGTGAACAGATACTGTGCCAGCTGGGTAGATAGCTTGGAGTCATACAGCGCGGGAACTGAGCCATCGTAATTAGTAAAACGACAACAAGATACTAACAAATATTTACCATTAGATACACTATTAACTGCCCTAATCGTATCGTGTATCGCCTTTACCTGCTCATCAGTCGGCACCCCCACGATTACCTGCAAGGCATGAGTTCTTGCAAGATAGTCTGGGAGCGGAGGTGGGCTGTAAGTCATGTTGCCGATCGATGAAGGAGCTCGGGTCATATGAATGTCGATTGTGGTGGTCTCAAAGAAGCTTCGTGGTTCCCGTTGAAGCAGATTGCCACCTGCATGTGATGATGGAAGCGTCAAAGGCACAGCTAATGGTGTGTATGTATTTTCGGGCCAATTGCGGCTGACTTGGTGGTTTATCAAGGAGTGAAGGACCCAGTGCATGTATGCGCTGAAGTTCTTTACACAATTCTGGCATCATACATTTCTTGTTTCGGTATTCGGGAACCCCCCATTTACATCAAATGGGAACGCAACAGTAGACAATACTGTAGTTTTTACCACGAATTAGCCCGAGACCCCCTTGCTAATCTGAGCGTCCATAATAAATATAATGCGCCAGCTTCCTCCGCGCCGTTTGTTCACTTCCCGGCACAAGGCTCCCGGCCCCATACCCTTCCACCAGACCCGAGTCAATTTTATAGAACCGAAGGTAGGCAACAAGGTTTTGTTCTGAGATCTCCTGACCAAGAGTGGAACCGTCGCCGGATGATACGTATGGGAGGTTGTGCATCTACAACGACTGAAGTTGAAACACTAGAACTTCAGACCAAGAGCCTCTCCACATACCCACGGTATTTCGCCTTCGTTATTTGATTTACGGTATGAATGATATTTATGGGGCTGTGTGCCAGAAATATTTGTTTCGTTCTAGCCAAAGAAAGAGACGATGGGTGAGGGATGAACGCACCGGAAAGGTTAGGATCTGAGTCGAAGCCAATGTCCGTCTAATATCTGTCAGTAGTTCATTGTTCCCACTTAATAGTTGATTTGTCTCTTGCAGTGCAGAAGAGAATTGGTCCGATGTGACCTGCGATTTTAGAATGGAGATCAGTTCTGATATCCCGTGGTTTGGTAGTGCCGCTTGGGTGGTGGGTCCGCCTGGGTCTAGCCCGGCTGGAGGGGTATTTTGGGGTCCAGCCTGGTCTGTCACCTTGGTCTGACGACCTGTGTCAGGGGCTGCCGGCTCGTTGTCGTTTGCTTGAGGCGGGGGCGGGGGATTCATCGGTCTCTGAGCAAAGTGACCCTGGTCGGAGTCTCGGATATAACGAGCTGCCTGTCGCTTGAGTACCCGGGGAGCGGGGAGCAATCAAATACCACGTACCAAACTGGATGTTGAACAAGTGCTGTGATAGTTTGACGCTCAAAATAGAATCAAAGAAGGGGCCTGCATAGATATTAGCGTACTATTCGATACAGGAAAGATGAGAAACGCACCGTGAGCCAATCCCTCCAGCGTACGCACCGCATTGTGTGCGGAGTCCAGCTCCTCATCCGACGGCGCTCCAACTATGGACGAGAGAGAGATAGGGATGTGCGAAGGGATAGAAGGGGGTGTGTATGTATTCTCCTATAGTTGGATCAGTGGAAAGTGGTTGTCTCTCAACCGGTGTATTTACCCTTGGCGGGTCGCAAGGCGGATATTCGTTGTAGTATACGGCTAGCACATATGTATAAAGTGGTGGAATTATAGCAGTAAATTGATTTACCCATCTGAACGGCGAATAGATGTTGCCCAAGTTGAGTGGACAGCCTAGCGTCATACAACGCTGGAACTAAAACTCTGTCTTAGTTGAAAAGTGGCACTCAATAAACATCCACGTACCAGTTGAGATAGTATTGACCGCCCTAATTGCATCATGTATGGCCTTGACCTCCTCGTCAGTCGGCACTCCTACAATCACCCTCAAATGATGATTTCTCGAGAGATAATCCGGGAGTAGCGGCGGAGTATAAGTCATATTGTTGGTCGGTAAGCTTGAGTGGGCTTGGGTCATATTGGGGATGTTAATTGGGGCGGTCGCTATTGAAGAGCAGCCACTTTGCAAATTACAGCCGACCCGCCACCCGCACGTGACTCAGGCTTTGGAACGTCACAGTACCATTCGTGTCGATATACCTGCAGCTGCTTCGACATATGTACAATCGCATCGCCATTTCCAGCAGCTAACTTCCTTGAACGAATTTCCTAAGCTCAGCTGACTTGTGTCTTACCGTAACAGGACCATGAATAACTCGGGTGTACGTGCACTGTAAACAATTGACGATATTTGGGAC
>WSTI01007888.1:0-11055 GCA_019616915.1 Ceratobasidium sp. 423
CTCACCAATAGCGCACGACGTTTAACTTTTACTTCAACGCTAGCTCTGGTGTTGGGCAGGTTGTCGCCATTATTCATTGCCGCATTGATTTCCTTGAACTCCTCCACAGAGAACCAGAGTTTTTTTGAGTGTGTCCGCGGTGTTGAAGGCGGTATCATGAGTGTCCATTATTGTAGCCTCCTCTGGAACTACTTAGGGAAAGATATAGCAGAGGCCCGAAGACTGTATGTATGCTGGTTATGGTTTCTAGTGTCAGGTGAATCAGGGGCAGCTTTATATCCGACTTCCGAATCCGGTACTCTATACTCCAAATTTGATTGTCGCTTAAAATTACCCAACGTTGAAACTGAGCTGTCTATCGAAAAGCTCACCATCTCCCATCCTTAACCTAGTATATGCTACAACCACCCGTGAGGAAAACCACCAAGTCCAATGCACCCCGCGGTTTCAAACCATTATGTCACCCTTCGCTTCCATGTGGCACTATTTGCTCGAACCCAGCACGCACTTTCTCTACGTGTATCAACTATAATTCTCCACATTCTCAAATATACTTGACAGGCAGGTGTTCAAAAAAGGATCACAGAAAGAGCATAGTCAAGGACGCATAAAGCAAACACCGAGGCACAACTTTGCTATTTTACAAAAATACGCAAACAAACTCAAGTTATTTCGCAGTCAGCGTCTAGTGCGGGGAAAGACCCTGGCCAGCGCGCTGGATTTCTTCCCAGACCGAGTCGTCGTCCGAATTCGAACCGATGCTAATGTCCTCATCGTCATCGACCATTACGCTTTCAGAGCGGACCGTAGACGCGAGCGATTGAACTGCAGGCGAACCTGGGGCGCTCGAAATAGTCGCGACGGACATGCCGGGTGCACGGGGGGGAATAATAATGCTCGAAGCCGAGACTTCGCTGTGTCCGGACGATCCAGCGCGCTCAATCTCAGCAACTACGATCTCGCACCACACGGGGTCACCGAATGCCTCGCCCTCGGGAGTCTTGAGGCGCCAGATGCTGCGGTAGTGGCCCGGTTCCTCGGGAGCCTTCATGTTAACATCAACATCGACGAATTGGCCGGAAGAAAGATCGCCAGTAACGGCCCAGTGGAGGTAGGTAGTCATGCGGTGCCCACCAACGAAGGAGATGCTAGTACCCTCGGGCCAAGCGACAGATCCGGTGTTGCGCATCGTCCATACTTTGGCAAACTCAGCACCACCAGGGACGATCTGTCCGTCAACGATGGTCTTGTCCTCGACAAACTTGGCACCATAAGGCGAGGTGTATGAAAGGATCGAAGCGGACGAGACCGAGGGGCTTCGGGACGAAACGACTGAAACCATATCGGGGATGGGGCTCCCGGGCTCGGTAGGAGCAGGGCGCTCGGGGGAAGCGGGACGTTCGGGAGAAGCAAAGCGGTGTGGGTATGGAGGCAACAACGCCGGGAGTTCGGGCTCGGGCTCGGGCTCGGGAGCGACATGGACAGGCGCGGGAACGGCGATGGCGGGCTCGCAGACGACGATAGACTCGGACCCGGACTCGGACTCGGACCCAAACTCGGACTCAACAAGCTCGGGCGCAGGCTCAACAACAGCGATAGGCTCGGGCTCGGCCATGACAACAGGCTCAGGCTCGGCGACGACAACGGACTCGGGGACATACACGACAGGCTCGGGAATGGCGACGCGGACGGGCTCGGGGGTAAATTCACGGACGACTGGCTCATGGACGGGAACATCCGGGAGCGAAACTGGGCGAGAGTTGACCAAAGTCATCTGCGGAGCCTCGGGGTCGCGCTCTTCCTGGATAGTAACAGAAGGACGAGGTGCAATTTCGACACCATTCATACGACGTCCACGCGGGTATGACTCGGCTACAGGCGGTGCCTCGTACGAAGGCTTGTACATGTCCGAGTGATGCATCTTGTGTTCGTCCAACTTGGTGCTAGAGGAAGCCGCGGTCCACGAGTCGGTGAGCTTCCTTTCCGGCGTGGGCGTTGAAGCCGGGATCGGAGGCGGCGAGGGAGTAGGCGAGGGAAAAGCCGGAGGAACCACAACCTGGGGCGACATGCGCCGGGGCTCAGGAACAGGAGTGTGAGGCAGGCTTGGGACAATGGTAGAGTGTGGGACGATGGTGCAACCAAGCGTGGATAGAGGGACGATAGGAGAAGGAGTAGCAGTGTGGAAGACCTCGGTGCTGGTCACGGGTTCGGGATAGCCTGCGACAGGGGACCTCGACGCACGTGGGGCTGGGATCTGGAGCCTTGGCGTTGGGATGCGAACGGTCGGGACAGGTACACGAATAGTCGAGGGCTGTGGCTGGGAGGCCTGACCGCGATCAGCAGCGAACGAGAGGACGTTCCTAAGCCCATCATAGTTCGAGATGTGAGTCTTCAGCTTGATAAACGCATGAGTCTCGGGGTGAACAGCGAAGGGCATGGCCTCGCAGCGTTCGCAGATATCAAAGTCGGGGCACGAAGGATGAACGCACTGAACACCGACAATCAGTTTATCTCATACCCACCAAAAGGGACGGACAAACCTTGTAGCGAACACCCAAGATCTGCTTCTGGCACACATCGCACCTTGCATGGTGGCGGAAAGTAGCCTGAGTAGACTTGCGAACCTAGGTGGGGTTATAAGTTTCTCCGTATTTGACGCTTCGGGTGAGATGCTTACAACAATGTCACCCTGCTTGTAGATCTTGGCAAACGAATGTCCTGGGTGAACCTCCTCTGTGACACGGAAGCAGCTCTCGCATACGTCGTAGTCTGGGCAAGCAGTGCACTTGTACCTCACGCCAAGGATACGCGACGAGCACATGTCGCAAGCAGCCGAGTGAGTCGGCGGGCCCGGGCGCGCAGGACGAGGGACTTGATGAGCGGGCGGCACGACAGGAGGAACGGGGGGAGGAGTGGGGATGGACGACGGTAGTGTTTGCACGTTGTGCTGGGGGCGGCCACGAGGACGAACGGGTGGCTCGGGGACATTGCGAACGACCACCTGTCCAGGCTCCACAAGTGCATAGAACTCGTGTTCCCCGTTGAAGTGCTCCTTTGGAGCAAAGCAGGTGTCGCAGAAATCGAAGTCGGGGCAGTCAAGGCACTTGTGGCGCACGCCGCGGATACGCTCGGAGCAGGCATCGCACCAAGCATTGTGCAATGCGTTAGGTGTGGCGGTGCTTGTGGAGCCGCTAGCCACGGGGTGAGTCGTGGGACCACGCTCAGATCCAGCGATATGAGTGACCACCCGTTGAGGACGCTCGAGGTGAAGCATCTCATGCTCAGACTTGTGGTTCATTGGTTGGGCACCAGCGCCGTGGCACACATCACAGAGATCAAAGTCGAAGCAGACAGTGCACTTGTGGCGGGTGCCAACAATGACCTTGTCGCAACCGTCGCAGTTGGCTCCATGGACAGCGAGGGGTACGGTCGAGGATGTCGGTGTCTGGGGTGTGGGGTCCTTGGTGTATGGGACAAATCGGACAGGCTGGTCCATTCGCTGCTCGGTGTGCCACGCCGCGTGCTGAATGGTAGCGCGCTCGAGGTTGCCGAGGCAGTCCATGCACAGATCGACATCGTCACAGTTCTCGCACTTGTATCGGGGACCTTCGTGAACGCAGCCACCAGCAAAGGGAGAGGTGGTATCGGAAGCCATCATTGCCGGAGCGGTAACAACACGAACGGGATGCTCGATATGCATGAAGCGATGCACCGGGGAGTGGTCAAAGACAGGGAAGCCGGAAGTATAGCAAGCCTCGCACAGATCATAATCGGAGCAGTTCATGCACTTGTGGCGGGTGCTGTTGATGGTGTTCTGGCAAGAATCGCACCTATAGGATGGTGCCCCCTTGGGCGCGGATGGTGTCTTTTTAGGCGCCGCAGCCTTCTTTGGCTTGCACACTTCGCATCCCTGTGGACGAGGCAGAACCGAGCAGAGACATTTGGGCAGAGGGCTCGACGGCCTGGAGCCTCCGCGTGCGGGGGACGTGGAGGCACGCTTGGGTTTGGGTGGCTGGATAGCTTCGAAGGTGTGTGGCATGTCCGCGTGTGTCGATTGGATATCTTTGGTAGTCATGCACGAGTTGCACTGCATGTGCAATTACATATTAGTAACACATCAAAGTGGCAACTGGCCGCGTGGCTCACCAAATCGAAATTGTAGCAGTCCAAGCACTTGTGGCGAATACCAACGACTTTTTGGCTGCACGAGTCGCACCAGATGCCTTTATGTTCAAGCGTTTCAAGGCCCGGAGACGGTGGGCGAACTTGGTAAGCGCCTGGAACTGTGGGAGCCATGTCCACATCTCCATCACTGCGGGCTGGGGACGCAGCCTGGCCACCTGGCGCCGCAGTGGGATCGGAGAAAGTGTCACGAATACGCTGGACATCGGCCATGAAAGAATCCATTAGAGTTCGCATTTCAGCCTTGCTCTCCGCCATCGAGCAGCAGGAAGAAGTCGACGTCTGACTGTAGAACGAGCTGGGCCGGGAAGAGCCACCACCACGCTCCATGACTAATGCAAGTTGTTAGACGTGGCGAAGATAAAAGACAAAGTGGCAACTTGCCCTGGATGAGCGAGATACGGAGGTACTATAGCAGAAAGGTGGTAGAAAGCAGACGAATGACCGGGGTATTTATGGGCTACGGGGGATCGCATCAAACAGTGATGAGCGCCGGCACTACACTGCGGCCACGCGGCCACTTACAATCCAAATAACAAGGCAACCGCAGTCGCCGATGTGGTTATGTATGTGTTTGCGAGAGACGAGTTACGGCCAGTCGAAGATACAGTGGGGTTGCACGATCCTCGGTGGACGTTGAGTGAAGGGGCCTCGTGTGTGTTGCCACAGCTTAGATGCCCGGGCTTACTTAATAAGCGCTGTGGTCACGCGTCACACCTCGGACTGGGGCGGCAAGCGAAATAGCGCCACCGCCGCCGTCGGCAACTGTTGTGCACATAGCCTCTGATTTGCTTGACCGATAATCCATCGTCGCTGGAGGCATTTTATGCTATTTAAACTCTAGCCCCCGATTAACTTACCAAAGTAGAAACTCCGATTATGACCGCCAAACCCCGCCGATTGCATGTCAATCCTGGATCAAAGGCACCTCAGTTCCAACGGTCATCGATCAGAACATGGGCTCCCGAGCCGGGCACAGTGCGACGACTAGAGCTTACTATTTGTCGTCGCTGCCACACTTGCCTCGAATGTGAATCCAGACCCCCTGACATCCTCGCTGGTGAGTCTTCGCGAATTCATTTGGCATTATCGCAAAACTAACTCCTTGTGGCGAGGTCTTGATTCGGTGCTTCGGTAACAATTCCATGTCATGTGGATAAGCGACTCAGACGAATCATGGCCCGCGATAAGCGTTACTCATGCCACCCACCACCACTTCAGCCTCATCAAATTTAGCTAGACTAGAACCCCAACCTTTGGCGACCAAAACACTAAATGGCCTCGGACTCGTCCACCTCTATATTTAAGTCTCAAATTCACCATTCATGTTCGTGCAACCACCTATTCCTCCCCCGCTTCTGACTTGCCGCAGCCCCACAACGACCATCATTTCACCATTTCCTTGCACCCGTTCCTGATCAAACGGTCGTCATGGCCCTCGACCCGAACGCAGAACGTGGACGTGAAGTTGTTAGCTATGTTCGCGTTGGACGCGGAATGGTCAAAGTGACCAAGTACGAAAATGAACAGCCCAAGTCACCGTCGGATACGACGAGTGTAAACTCCCGCTCGAGCTCGGGTCGCTCAGCATCTATACCAGGCCCGCCCACGCGCGGGTGGCTTGGACGACCGCGTGCAAAAAGATCAGGCAAGCGAACCCCAAGCACCCACGGGCACCGATCTCGGTCCCGTTCTAGCGTTCGAAGCTTGCACACTATTCGCCGGCCAAGTGGGTATATGCGCTCAGATCATGATGTGTCGTCAGCTGAGCACCGCTCGGGGGATGTTACCCCATCTCCGGGCCGACGGGGAAGACTCGAACCTCACGGACTGGTAGGCCTGTCTAATATTTTACGTCGCACTCGTGCCAATCGTCTGTTCTCGGTACCCAGTCTGCCCATAACAGTCCGCCAGTCCCAGGGTCTCTACGACCTGAGGAATCATTTTACGACAAGGAAAGCAATTACCCGAAATTCACTCCGTGTTCATCAACCGAGCGGGGTCGTGGACTCCATATATCACCTCCCCCAAGCACATCACCCGGCCAAGCTGCATCCCATCCATCCCCCAGCACGCTCTCTTGGGCTGAATCCGAGCTCGATCCTGCCGCAGACGCCGAAATGTGGTCTCACATTACTCGACTAGAGGACGAACTCGTGTCCCGTTTCGGCCGGAGTGCCGTCCCCCAATTCTCCTCGCTCCGCAACGAAAAATCCTCTACTCCATCCACCGGAGGAAAACGAGACCAAGCACCGGCACTCCCAGACGAACTCATCGCCGCGCTCCAACGCGATCCTCCACCCGCTCTCCAACCAAGTGAAAAACTGAAACAGCGTTCGTTCGAGCCAATTAACCTAGCCGAACCTCCACGACGTGTGCACCGGGCAAAGTCCAGTCCGACGCTTGCGTTTCCTTTACCTCCAGCTGCTATTCCGGATTGGGTGACCAATACCCCACTCCCTACCCCTCCGGCTGGACTCCCTTATGGATTTCCTCCTTCACCCGCGACGATGCGTGCCAAGGCCGGTCCGCCTCCCCCGTTTGCGCCTCCTCCTGACTTCCCCCCACCGCCTCCGCCTCCTAGGAGGACTAGATCCAAAGTACTGGACTCGACAGAGGACTCGGAGGCGATTGCGGCGTTGTATCGTGTCCTATTAGATAGGGCGAACTCGCGGTCTGGGATTGGCAACCTGGCAAGCCATGGTACACTACGGCCCGAGGAGGCCGGGAAAAATCGAAGGAATCCCGGCCTCGATGAGCCAAGGCCCAGAGACAAGTAGGACCAGATCTCCCGGGGTGTCGAGAGAAGACTTGCTCGAAGAGAACGAGAGGAGCAGGTCAGCCACTATAACGATGGTATAGCAAAAATATCCTAGATTGTAGTCTTGTGTAATCCTAGTTGTAATCTTGATGTTAGGCATTGTAGAATTATAATCATCCATTTTTACAGGGTACCTGCTCTGTCATTTAACTATACACAGGATGGATAACCAGCTATATCAGATTCAAAAGTTAATCAATCATGCTCTGTAGTCTCGGCTACAGTGGCTAGTGGTGGGTCCTTATCGCCCTGATAATTCAGAAATTAAATCCCCGAGATCTAAAATCCTCGACATTTCGGCCTCCCCTAGCGATCTCCGCCAAATCGCTTCGATCCTATTGACGGTGACATTTAGTCCGCTCCATTCAAAAACTTCTTTCGATCCGGCTTACCATTAACACAAATGTCCTTTGCAAAGTTGACCAGAGAGGGTCGCTGTCATTGGTCCCACTCCCACTCCCACCCGGGCCGGCACCTTGTACCACCAACGCGCCAAGGAAATGCTCAGCGGCCTCATGATATGCATCAATGTTCAGGCCTAATAAGCATATTTCAACGTGAGCGAGTTGCTAAATGCGTTGGAACTAGTAAAGGCTAAACTTACACGCAACCCCCACGTTGTATATCGCACGCGTGTACCCGGGACGAAGCTGAAGCGCCTCCCGATACACATCGAGGGCTTCGACAGCGCGATTCGAATTGGACAAGCACGAGCCGTATCGGTTCCAGAGAAGATAATCCTATATTCTTCCATGTCAAAGAGTGGCTGATGCCTGATGGAGCGATTGGAAACATACCTTTGGCCGAACGCTTAGAGCTGCCGCAAAACAGTCGGCGGCCTTATCGTATTCCCCGTTTGCGTAGTACAACGTCCCTAGTCCGCTTTGAACGTCTGGGTCCATAGGTTGACCCGATGCGTGCTGTGAACGCGCCACTCGCAAAAAGAGATCGGTCGTGAGTTCGTGTCCAGCCCAAGGTGCGAGTGATTCTGGTTGGACGTCCTTTGGGCCAACGATATCTGGGAATCGGGTGTGTAGATATCGGCGAAGCGTGTGTTGGGCGGCCCGACTATAGGACTCGTTTGTATAGGAGATCGCCAGTGACTGAAACACAAGCATTAAAAGAAGTTGAATTTGTATTCCGTTTTGTGCAAGCTCACCAAGAGTGCCTCTGGGGGTGCGCCCCTATTTACACCCTCCCGCAGCGCGATCAAACCTTCAGCTTCACGCTCGTCCATTCCCCGGACTTCTCCCAACAGAACCCAAGATTCGTATCCACCCTCGCCAAGTTGGCCTTTCTGTAACCCATGGTTTAGTATCGATATCGCTCGATTGATCAAACAGTATCTAATACCTGAATTGCAGCCTCTAACAGTAGGCTAGCCTCACGTAATGAACCAGTTCCGGACGGGTGGGCCAATATTGCTTTTGCAGCGTCCAACAAAGAGCGGGGATCTCCTTCCTCCTTCAGATGTGGGTTTGTCTCATCTACAATCAAAGACGGGTTGGAAGGCAACCAAGAATGAGGACAATAGATACACACCAAATCTATATTGTTCCAACGCTGGGACACCATTCCCGTCGAATACTACACCACCGTCTCCGATGTTCGCAAACCCAGCATCTGGTCCTCCATAATCGCCCAGCCCTCCCTCCCACATCTGCTTCATAGCTTCTGCATACTCGACTTCGGCCTCGGCGACTTCGGCTGCCATAGCTTCGTTCCCGAGTTCGCGCATAATCGCAGCGTAATCTGACTCTTGATCATCCTGGCCTTCGATCTCTGCTGTTTCCGCCTCCCGTTTGGCTTGAAGCTCGGCTTCAAACTCGGCTAGATTTTGCCTATGCAGAGAACTAGATTTCGCAGAATCATGTGCAGCGGATATTTTATTCCATACACTATTGTCAGAACTCAATTTGAAGCAGACGAGCGGTGGTATTTGAGACTCACGCATCCATGTCCGTTGTACCAACAGAATCAGCATCCTTTTCCTTTGACTCCTGGGCTATTTCTTCAAAACGCGCAAACGCTGCCTCGAATTCTGCATCTTGGGCCTTGCCCTTGCCCTTGTCGGCTGTTATTCCCGGCGTCTGCATCATCGAGGGCATATAGAACCCCGTCGACAGACCAGGGTACCCGAACTGGTTCATAGCCATATGTGACAATGGCGAAGACATCGCTGTATCACCCGGTCAGTTGGCACATCAGTCAGCCACGCCAACGATTACTTACGGGCTGCATGCTGTCCTTCGAGCTTGGTTTCGTCCCACTCTTGGAGCCACGCAGAAGGACCGGGGCTGTTCCCAACCTTCATGTTGGACATGGCCATTAAATCGGCTGGTGTGCCCATCCTGCCCTTGCTCGCATTAAACGCCGCCTCAAAATCGGCCTGACTCGGGCCGGCAGCAAAGTGGGTCACTCCTGGACCACCAAGTCCGAATGCTTGGGGAGAGAAAGGAAGATTTCTGGTAGCCGAGGGTCCTTGCTGAGCGAAAAACTCATTTGCTTGAGCGATGTCTGCGGCCGAGGCGGAATGAGTTGCTTGCGACGAAGGCAAGTGTTGAAGCTGGAGCACGCTGAGTAAACTATAGAAACTAGAGGATGTAGCCACATTACCTGCCTGGAAGATGTGCCCCCAATGCGGTCCTGCGGAGAAAACCGGTTAGGATACGACTATCGGTGAGAAGATCCAAGTACCCTTTGGAATGGACTCTCTCGTTCCGTGTGCTTGAGCATCTGGGAAAGTGGGTTGGCATCGACGGCGCATTCTGCGCCGGACATCATTGCGTTAAAAGCCATCTTTTGCGATATTTTCAATGGTCCAAGTAGATGGTGAATAACGTGGTGGTTGCGTGTAAGGATAACCTCGAGTCGGTTATTCAGCCATAAGCGACCCCGAAATTAGGCACGTGGTAGTTCCCCACGCACAAATATTTCCCGACGCTGTCAAACCATGTGAATTTTGAGATGTGACTGATCGTGACTTTACGTAAAGAAAATGGACAGGTGTGGTGCATCGAACAGCCTGGTATGGGAAATAATGAATCTGACCGAGTCTATGCGTCCTCACTCGACGACTCATCCTCCAGTTCTCTGGCATATGGCGTGACACCTTCTTTCCACCGAGCAACGTACTCTTGGCCCCGCGTCCAAGAGCCTGGGAACTCAGCGGGAGCTTCGGCAGACCATTGCTTACCAGCTCCAGCAGCAGTTGCCCCTCCGCCCTCTCCACTTTCCCAACTCTTGAGAGCCGCAGCCTCGAGCTGGAATCCACGCTCAATCTCCGTGGGACCAAACTGCGCGCCCATGGCCTCTGCTTCAAGGACTGCAACCGCAGTGGCCACGCGGTGTTCGGAGCGAAGTGATCGGTATTGAGCAACTGCGCTTGCATATGCTTCGGAAAGAGGCACTCCGAGATTATCGTGTAGATTGATAGTAAACCTGACAACACTACAGAGCCGGCGATGAAATTGGTACTGTTAATCTCAGGTAAAGGATCAACATACTCTTCAGGTGAAGGATTTCGCCCCCGCTGGCGTAACCGTGTCCAATCCTTTCCGGAAACGCCCTCATAGATCTCCACTCCTGGCGCATTCTCAATCAAGGAACGAGGTCTGTATGCTTCAAACGGATGGTCCATAAAGAATTGCCGTCTGATACGGTCTTCGGGATATTCGATCGCATCAGCCTTTGGGCGAGGAGTACGCGAGTGCTTTTGAGGGGTATGCTGGGTATGCTGGTGCGAATGCTTTGCTTTAGGGAGGTCATAATCGGGGCGCTGAGGAGGGGCTCGGGGAGGTAAAGGTAGAGGTGGATAATCTATCACAGCAGAGTACCATGCCGGAGGCTCTTTCAATGATCCAGATTGGAGAAGACGTGATGTGGCTTCATGCACTTGACTAGCTATACGCCGGGCGTTCAAAGTAAGTGCTGGTCGCATTCCGCCAGGATAAGCTGTCTTGTGATGTTTGGAACAAAAAACTAAGCGCCAACGATCCTCGTCTCGGCGCTTATTTTCCTCATGATCACACAGTGATCACACTCGATCTCGA
>WSTI01007889.1:0-11015 GCA_019616915.1 Ceratobasidium sp. 423
TCTGTTAGCAATAATTAGATAGACCTTCCAGCCAAAATGAACCATAAAATATACCATTCCAAGCCGAATCATTGTTACTCCCTGGTGCGGCTTCCAACAGCCTCTCGCATTCGTCGAACGATTCAATCGTAGGAACGTTCGCTGCACCCAGCTTGCGTGCCCAATCTAGCGCCGCGATACGCTGAGTCCGATTGAACGGCGATCGAGGCATGTTGAATAGTAGATCAGTGTAGAAGTGCTGAAGGCAAGGTTGGAACGTGTATATGCACTGATGTGGTCGAGTCAGGTTTGACATACCGCGTCGTCGATGTAGCGACTACCTGAATTTGTCAATAAGAGGTTGTTTGGTTGGGGTACCGGAGGGGCAGGGATAGAGGTCTCAGGTCTTGGTTTCAGCGGGCTGCCGGCATCATCACTGTTTAGGGTGATGTAAGAATAGATAAACAAGGTTGAGTAATGAGGAACGTACCCGGTTCTCTCGAATCGCCAAAGGCAGCCTTGGAGTGTGTCCTCGTCTGTGAACTTCATCTACCACCAAGCTAGGCGTTATCTTTGCCGTTTGGGGCTAACGCAACATAGGTGCATACCACCGTGTGTATAGAGCCGCCCGATGATGCGACGTTGACTTTAGGATGTTCTAAACAGTATTTTGTTCCCGTCACCTTTACTCTAATACGCCAGCGTCAGTCACTGGTCATGCCATATGCGAACCCACAGATACAACGTACCGGTAGAAGTTATGGAATTGGTGCTCTAATTCTAGGACGGCAGCACCATCCTCCTCTGCACCGTATGCGTTATTGTCTCCCCCTGAACCGATCGCAACATACTTGTTGTATTGTATGTTCTGGATGGCGTACCTCGAACTTCCAGGATAACATTTTACGTACCACTGCACGTAGTTAAGTAGTTAATGAAAGCACAAGTGTACGTTCTTACTGTTCTTTGGGGTTCTTCTTGATGATTTCTCCAACTTCCAACTCTATTCGGATAGGTACCCCCTGGATAGTACGTGAGAACCTGACCTGAGTCCGTATCATGAATAAGGTATGTTCCTGGGGCTAGGGACATGTCGATTGGGTTGAAGGAAGAAGGGAAAGGACTTCCATCGATTGAGCATGGTGGCCACGTTGTTTATTGGCTGACACAGACCCAAGCTGAGCGTGACACTCAACCATATTCGGTAATGCTTATATAGCCACATAGCCACGGAGCACCTCTTTGTTCATGCACATCCAAAGATCAGTCCCACTGAAGTGTACCAAATCCGCCCAAGGCACATCTCTGTTCGTTTTGACGCAACGACACATACCATTGAAGAGACACGCGGGAGGAGTGGCGCAGGCAACCCATATGCTGAGTGTCCTAAACCGGGAAACAAACAATCAACCAGGGTGGTGGCTGGTGGAAACCCGATAGGCTAAAATATGGGCATTCCTTCAACATCATTGAGCGTATCCTTGGCCACAAGGTCCACCTATTACAGAGATAAGTGTCTTTTGTCGTTTAGATATCATCGTGGATACATACCAGAGTATAACTTTCACCATCCCCCGGACTAGGCCCGTATTCGGGTGTTCTGGATAAACCTTTGTCCCAATCAATTTTATTCTGAATGAACAGTACCAAGCCTTAGTCATGCCACACCTAATGCAAGAATAGAGCTTACAGGCAGAAGTCTTGGAATTGACGATCGAGATTAAAAATGACAACATCATGCTCTTCCACTCAGAGAACTTCAGTCCCGCTCATGCTACTCGAAATATAGGCTACTTGTTTTCTTCAAGCCCTGTATAGTATACATCGAGCTTCCAGGATTTAACCCGAATTGAGCGCTATTCGACTCGCTGAAATGCCCTACCCTCTTAACCCCCATGACTGTCCCGCCACCACCCCAGGTCCGGCGAAAGGAAGCAAATTTGATGGCAGCATCTCGGCGTTCGTCCTGTGAGTTCGTCACTCAATCCTAAATCCAAGGCAACCAAATAGCTTAATAGTGCATATAGGACAGCTTGCCAATTCGCAATAGGCTCCCCCAGTGAATTGATTGTGAACCAGTCCCAAGTAGATTCGACGCACCTGCGAAATGCTTCCCCACTTATACACTAATGAAAACCCACCCCATGCGTATGGATCATTCGAGGTTTTAGATACAAATTCGGCAAGTTTTACGAGCTGTTCACCGCTCGCCCCAGCTACGGTCTGTCGGTCTATATGATCGTCTGAGGGCGTAAATAATACACCATAGATGGGTCCTGTGGGATGGCCCGCAACCCGACGTCTACGCACCCGCTAGGTTATTGCTGTTATCCAAATCTTTGATTTCATCACAAGGCATTCAGCTCAGGAATGTCACAACGGGAGAATAACTTACTATTCTGATCATGGGGGCGAGAACCAAGCACCGTATGCTCAAGACGATCATTCGTACTGCCAGAACTATCCACCTCCACAATGCTCAGTTGGTCAGTTGGTTAGTCAGGTTGGGAATGAACTCCACCAACGAAGGCATAACGGCTAGGAGGTTAAAGAGGACCCCATCAACGGTTGTGTAATGCGCCCAAAAATTATTGGCCTCGCCCGTGTCATATCCATCGATGAAAATCAACGGCCTAGTATAATAGTCAATACCGACTTAATCGCTCGTGCTCTCGTATGCCGATCAATTTGCTATATCCACCAAATCGGCGACTAAAGTAGCTCACAAAGCGGGCACTTGTCAAACCACATATATTTCAAGTCTGGGTCCTTCTTACTATGCTCTCCCATAACCGAATTCGTTCCTCCATAGCTGCGAGGTTTCTCGAGTCAAGGACGTCGTCGTTATTCCTCACACAATCCGGAAGCGACGCCAGAACAGCGAGCTCTGCAGGTGACTTGGAGAACAAGGAACGTCGCCAGACAAGCTCGTCGATGTTCCGAATAAAAGTCAAAGCGGGATCTGACCCGGTTTGCCTCAATCCCTCGAGAGTAGGTTCATGAGGTGGGGTTAGGCTTCGTAAATCATCAGGGAGTTTGAGTTGAGGTATCCTCGGCAAGTCGGCATGGTCGGGAGAGCTACTTGCTGGCGTTGTACCCTTAATACCAAGCTGAGACTCCAGATCCAAGCAGCGTTGACGAAGGACAGCACTATCCGTGCGAGCCAGTTCAAGCGCCCTGGAAAGTGATGCCATTTGGGATTGCATCAAGTCAAATAATCCCTTTCAGGCAATTGTCAACTTCGGTGAGTGAAATTTTGTGCGACATATCCTACCGCTATATTCTGCCACACAGGAAGCGTAGAAGGGTCGATTGGTACGTCTGCGAGACCCGCTATGTGCGGTTCCTCAGCAGGTGACGAGGCTAGATTCCCATCAGAAAGTGGGGGGTTCAAGTTTAAGGGTGAGAGTAAAGATATGGGGGACGCGTCTTTTGTGCTTGGATCAGCAAGGAGCGCCGGTTGATTGACCCCTCGAGAAGAACCAGCTGTAGCCGGTCTTGATTGCCCCTACCAATCGCAAGGTAAGTATGACGTTTAATTACTGTACTCGAGTGGACGGAGGCAAAGAAGGACACGGAGGCAAATATAGGGTCATTCCAACTTACGGAAGTCAGACGAACTACCTCGGGCTCTTGTGTACCTGCTGGGTTCCCCAAAGACACACTGACCTCTCCATGGGTACCAACACTACGTGACCAAGAAAGCGTGGAGACATCAGAATGGGACCTAGGCGCCGAAGGTCGAGACAGTCCCTCTCTAATGCGATCAAAGTTGAAGCCTCCGCTCCCATCTCTCAGGCTGGAAATTTCGGACGAGGACGTAAAGTTAGGCTTTCTGCTCAACGCACCCGGCCGGGCTGTAGACTGTGCGGCAACTAGCGCACTGTTGATTCCGGGATGGACAGTGCTAAAGGTTACGGGATCAGGTCGGGATTCGTCTTCATTATCTTCGGTGCCAATTAAGTCGATGAGTACGTCGGTAAATTCATGACTCTGGGAAGATTGCATGATGGTCGACCGGTGGTTTGGCCTCTGTTGACAAAACTACGGCACGTGACCCCGACGCGTGGCTGACTCTTCGCGGACGGGCCAGCCACATCATCGTGTATCTCACGCCAAGACGCGCGGTTCCAGCGTTGTCTTGATTACCCTCACGACATATCTGTACGAGAATTGTGATTAGTTGAGAGAGAACCACCAATCCTTCACCCATGGTCCAACACGTTCTGCTAATTGGCAATAGACAGAGTTGAAGCGAGTCGGGCGGGGCCGCATTGCCCCGTGCTTTTCTCGATTGATCAACACGGATCAGCCCTTGGCCCAGGTCCCGATCAAGGTGCCATCGGGCCTGCAAGCGCAAGGATATTCTCCATTTTGCAACAAATCCTTCCCCGGTTCTCCAACTACAGTCGCCTGAAACCGCTAATCGTCGCGTGGGCTGGTTGGAGGAGCCAGGCTCCCGAGACCAATCGTATCGGGGTGGTGCGACATATGGCGACACGCGCCTGACAACACGCTTCTGACTTTAGCCTCGTTATCTGGCGTCTCTACAACTGCTCGGCCGACTCAAGTTCACCCTTCCCTGCAGTGCAAATGTTATATGCAACTGTATGCACCCACTAACAAACCACGTGGATTCCCAGGTTCTAGCCCACCCCTCCCGGAGGCAGTGGGCCATGTGCCGCCGGTTGAAACTCACCGAGCTTTCGTGAGCGACGTGACGAGTCATTATCGCACAATCGGAAACTGGATCAAACACGGATCATGTAGTATATGAGTGCCCCAGATTGATAATATTAGGGCGTATGGTGCGACTAGTGCACTGCATAATTTAACCACATTCACTCGGTTGAGACATGACACGGGAAGGGGGGGTACAAACAGATCGCTACCTGGTGGTTCTCATGATGTGATCGTATACATATGAGGGGTTCTGATGGCCTGGCGAATCGCCCGGCTCATATAGGCCCTTACTCCTAGGCATAGGCAACCGCCGAGACACATCTCTTCCTCAACGTTAATACAACGAGTTCTCCAGTGCCAATTTAGCCCGATGACGACAAATCGATTTAGCCTAGAAATTATATGTCAGACCTTGTGGATCAAGCTTAAGCTCGTCTGATACCTCTAGTACCGTTTCTCCACGCACACAATTTCGCTAGCTTGTGATGAAACATCAGCCGCAAGTTACTGAGCGGGTTCAGCGAGTCGTAGTTGGACACCCACGAACGCACGAAAATCAGTGATCGTCGTGGACTGCGAGTCGCTCACTCAGGCAGGCATATGATGACGCCCACCCCCCGAGAGCGAGAAGCAGCGAAGAGAAGGCTTCTAAAGTCAGCGCTTATGCTTATTAGCCCGGCGTAGACCTTTGTTGACATTTGGGCACTTCATTTCATTCATAAGCCTCTGAATGGAATCCAGGAACCTTGACCGCGGGATGGGTCAATCGGGTAAGTCATGATTGGGCATATCCGACCGCAGCTCAGGAAGGTGCGCGGAGGGGAAGTCCCGGGCCTAGGGTTCACGGGTATAAGCATCAGCACCCAAAGCTACGAGGATGATTGACTCGAGAATGCGTATGGTGACTTCAAGGAGAGCAAGAGGTGCAAGCCTTTGTTATTCGATAAGGGCAATGGATGTATGCGCCGATCCTTTATTCTCATGATCGACGATCGATGATTTCCTGATACTTTTGCACTTGTTTGTCGAAATAAATGCGTCATTCAAACACACGGGAAGCTGATCGTCGTGAGGTACGCTGAAACATGCATTAGCTGAGGGATTAAAACACCCGAACAAGCACTTCAAACAACGATGTCGCGAAATGAATCAACTTGCACTGAATCGGTGGTGTGTTCCTAACTATCTGGATACTTATTAGCCCATAACCTATGCTGTTGATGTGATGGTGGTACATACACTTTACTTCTTACGATAAGGTGAATGAACATAAACGTCATCCCTGTCCTCCTCGAGGATGGATTGAGATAACTTGTGTTCCTGGAGCGGTCAGAACGCCCCAACTGGGCGCTAAGCCATTCATTCGAATGTATGCCCGATATTTCAGCGACGGGGACCAACAACGTCAACCTCTCGTGTGGACAAGGGGCGCACTTCGCCTGTCGATTTCCGTTCGGAGATGGATAGCCACGACCGACAAGGAGGCCGTAGCTTTCCTATTGAATAGAAGGTGAGGCTTCAATCTGCATCACCTGTATTAATAGATTAAGTTTCTTCGAGCTAGAACATTTCGAGTAACAGTTAGGAGGATGAGGATCTATGCGCTTGACAAGGGATGTATGCACGTTGCCGGGAGACATTAGAATCAACTCGTAGAATTAGCCACCGAGTGAAACCTCTTTGTTCGTGGATATTGCGATGAAGTATGGTGGAAGGCAATGGACTAATCGAGATGGGTGGCGACAATTTTATCTTTACGTCTTTCATTTGATCGTAGTCTGACTCAGCACAATCCAAGATCCATGGCGATGTCCACCCAACATCTCGAGTATATGCATAATAGTACCGCCCCACAAGGTTCGCCTCGTGTTGTGCAATCTACCGGTACGCGCCCCGTATTGTCCAGCTACATACCTATCTCCAAGTTTTCCCATACCAAGGGTAGGTCTATCCGCCCTCGGGATTGGCGATCCCGAGAAGGTCGACGAGCCATATGGAATATGCGGTCCGAAGCGCAATAGTGAACCCTCGGCGGTTAAGTGGCAAGCTCGGATGGTTCCTATTCAAGCGGGGGAATAAGGAGATTTGTTGAATGGGATTTAAGGTCTGTGTTTGATTTGGTAGTGCATGCATCCGGTGCCACATACAGGCTTGATTCGGTAGCACATGAGAACGATCCGTAGCACAACGATTATCCGTGCCGGTGGTTCCCTCATCTGCTCCACCTGGAACAGGGGGATCTAGGTGAACTGTGCGGATGAGTAGACTTCGGTATTATCGTGCGATCTTATTACATATTATGAGCTTGCAATTCTTCGCTGAAATTCCGATAACCGTTCGGAGGTTTGTCACCGAGTTCGGCTCAGATACAGTACAGCATCTGGTGAACTCGGGCGCGTGTCTCGTCCCCCTCGAAAGTAGGGTGGTCAATGCCCGTAGTTTCGAGGAGGAGCATCACGTGAGGTCTGGGACGGGGGAGCCTGCATGCCGATTGAGAACCTAGGCTGGGCCGTATTTGGACTAGACATGTCCAGACACATCAATCGCCCCAAGATCAAACTCCGCCTACTGCGAAGCGATGTTCAAGGGGACCGGACTGGCCAAGCAGATCACTGGAGGGGTCTCCTATGTCGACACATTTAGCTAGCTGAGGTCGCATTATGGCAGTTGGCATGGATTTACAAGGGCGTTTCAGGCCACAACTCGATATACCTTTCAAGGCGGCGAGAGTTTCGGCCTCAACGACGGGGTTCCTTTGCGAGTAACGGCTTTTGCGTCATATATGAATAGATTATATAGGTTTAATATAAATCGCGATCAAAATACAGGCGATACGGGAAGCCGGCGTGAATGCCGAGATGACATCGGCGGAATACTGGCGCACTTAGAAGTCAGAGCAGCATTTTTCCACGAGCAGGGCAGCGATAGTTGAGATGCATGAATTATTTCAGAATTTAGATTTCGGGGGGCGGACAACGTGTCGCGATGGGCGCAACGAAAAGCGCACTGGGGGATGCGGATGGTTGCCGGGATAGGGGTGGTTAATAGGCACTGATAGTTCTGATTTGAGTCTAGTCGGCGCATGAGGATTTTATGCAAATTCGACGTGGAGATTTCGGGAGCGCGTAGAACGTAAGATGCGCGGTCTCGGTCGCCGTCTGGACTGGTTTGGGTTTCAGCGGGGTGGGAAAGTCGGGCTGGCGCGCAGATTACGCGTCTGCTGTTATCGACGAGCATTGGTGACAAGGGAGCGTGCACAAGGGGAGTGAGCACCGCGTGTAGGCGCTTGTGTGGGCCAGTGTACGCGTGTGTATCAAATCGCAGGGTTGGTAGGCACGTGATGAGCAGGCACATGGCCGAGAATCGGTACGTTCGCGTGGGAAGGGTCCAAGCAGAAGATTCTACCCGGGCCGGTGGTCACTCAGGGCGCTGACAGATGTCGCCCGGCGTTATGGATCGACCTACACACGCTCAAACATGATTTTGTCGGCGGGGGACATGGCTTTTGGCGTGGCTTTTGGCTGGAAGATCGCATACCTCAATGAACTATGTAGGGGTCGATCGCTTTTTCGGAAGAGGAGAGCTGTCTCTGGGCGAGTCGACGGTGATTAAAGGATCGCACCGATACAATAGCTGGTCTATAAAGTCTTCCACCAGTCATCCGGACATACATTTTCGTTCCCCACACCGGACCCCCATTGTAGTCCGTATTCGTCCGTATATCGCTATTAGCCATTAGCTAGGCTATTACCCTTTGTTATACAGCCGCTGCATACCGCGCCCCTTCTCGAGGCTATTACTATTACTATACGGATCAGCCGCTTGCTGCCTGTATCACCTTCGTCCCCGGTCGCACCGACAGGCCCACGTATACAGGCCCGTTGTGCTCCCACCCAAGGTCCCTTAGTTTCAGTTTGTGTGTTTGCACCATGCCGCCTTCGCGCCGCCATAATAATATCCACCTGACACAATACGCCCGTGAGTACATAGTTCCCCACCTTAGTCCTCTCCTTCTCCCTCCCTACACCATGGCTAACGAATCATCCCGATCTTCGTCGCCTGTTTTGTTTAATGCACAATTATGGTCTGGAACCGACAATCCTGCGGCTCCGAACCCTGCCGTGGTTTCTGCGCCTTTGCCTGGATCATCGACACCTGCTCCGACCTCTCCCACTCGGCCCAAAACTCCTCGGGACGCACCCTCGTCTACAGACGCTCCGGCCGGTCGGAGAAGCGTATCGTTCCAGGTGGACCATACTCCGTTTATTACCGTCGACCCGTCGATTTCAGTGTACGATGCCTTTCCTGGCTCTGCCATTTCCCCAGCGTCAACAGCGTCCCCCTTGCCCATATCTCCGTCCCACTCCCCCACAACCATCCCTCTACACACTCTAGGCGAGGTCGAGCCCTCTGGCTCACCCAGCACGGCCCAAGTGTTCGATGCCTTCTCCTGGTCTGCAGCCATTACGCCACACGACTATGCCAGTGCCCCCCAACCCTATACCCCGGGCCACCCTGCCAATGTGGCGCATCGAGAGGCCATGGAACGGGAGGCATACGAAGGGGCCGATCCAGAGGACATTGACGGAGGAGCAGTGCCCAGCCGCAAGAGCAGCAGCAGCAGTCGCCGCCGTGCATCCTATGGCGAATCGGCCAATGCTTCGGGTAGCACATTCGTGGGCACGAGCGTCGCCCATGCCAAGGCTGTTATTTCGGCCGTCAAGCCCAAGAGCCATGCTCGCAAGATGAGCGTTGGACACATTCTACGACCTCGCAATGCGTTCATCATCTTCCGGAGTACCATGATCAAGGAAGGCCAAATCACGGAGAGCATGGAGGCAGGTTGTTTATTTATTGCTCGAATACGCAGTCCTAATCTGTTCGTCTGAATACAGAAAGACCATGGTAATATCTCTACCATCTGTGGCATTCTGTGGAGAAAGCTCTCGCCCACCGAGAAACTCAAGTACCAGCGGATGGCCGACTTGGAGAAGGAACAACATCGAATCGCAAATCCCGGATACAAATATGCACCCAAGGTAAGATCGCCGTTGCTGGTCTTGAAGCAAACTCTAATAATTTGTCCTTAGACTCGGAAGGAGCCACCCGCTCGTCGCCGCCAGAAGAAGGACCAGGATATCGTCGCCCGCCGCTGTGCGTTGGCCGCCGCCTTGCTCGCCGAAGGCCGTCGAGGCTCCGAGATGGCGAGGCAGCTGGAGCACTTTGACAAGGAAATCGCCACCCAAATCAAGAAGGAGAAGGAGGAGGCCTCCCGACTTGGACTCCGCCCTGACCCATATGCTCATGCCCACTCGGCCAAGAAACTGAAGAGGCTCGAGCGGGAACGGAAGGAGCGCGAGCGTGCGTTGGCAGCTCAGGCCGGCGCCGCAAACCTCAGGGAAGGTGTTCTCGCCATGCACGCTCAGGCCGATGCTCAAGCTGCCGAGAAGAGGCGCAATGCGGCTGGACCCTCGAACGTGAATGGCCCGTTCTCTCGAACTCCACGTAATGCATACACTCCTCCCATGAACATGCCGCCTCCCCCCGCTCCCGACGCTGCTCCCACATGGACCAACCCTTGGGCTTCAGCTCCAGCCCCGGAGGCGGTCAACATGGGACGCCGGCCATCGTCTTGCCCTCCCCCAGCGGCCGGGAACATGGCGATCCCCTCTCTTCCAACAGTTCCAGCCGTGCCAATTTACAACGACTACGTATCGGCCACTCAGCCACAGCCGCCGCATCTCGTCCTCGAGGACATGTCTCATTCTTCTCATGCGATGAACGCTCCCGGCCCCGCGACAGCACCCGCATTGCATCATCCTCAGCCCCAGCACGATCAAGGTTTCGCCGCCCCTCGCCGCCGATCTTCTAGCGTTCCTCCCCCAAGTTTGTATGCGGCACCACCTCAGCAGTATGCGTCTCGTAACGGTAACGGTTGGGAGCCAGGCACGCGTCGACCCTCGGTCGTGTTCTCGATGGAACTAGAGCGAAGGCCGTCGCAAGTGCAGTGGAACGACGATATGGGTATGGGTGATGCTCGACGCCCGTCGGTTGCTGGCCAGTCTATCGGGGTCGGGGCATGGAGTCGTCGCCCAAGTACGATGCTCTGGACTCAGGAGCGTCGAATGAGCGTGCAGGCACCCCACGCCGGCTCTAATGACGCGTGGTACTCGAATGGAATGGTATGTTTGATCCTCGTTATTTTCGTAAGACGTAAACTTACCTAATCGTCCGACTTTGTAGAATACGGCTTCGCATCTCGATGCGGGCGAGCCGCGGATCGACTTTGGGAACTTTAGCTTCCAGACGACAACCGCTAATAATTCGTCGTATGACCCCTCGAATGGCGGACT
>WSTI01007891.1:0-10972 GCA_019616915.1 Ceratobasidium sp. 423
CAGGGGTGGGTGACATGGCACTGTGGCATGCATGAGGGGGAAGGGGGGACTTGATTCAGAGGAGGTACAGTAAGTGACACCCGAGAGACTTTTTCCGCCAATCACTTGCCAAGAATGACACATTTCAAATTCGATAGAATGCCCGGACTCCGGTGTTACACTATATGTTACATGATTCCGAAAAAGGTAGGTCCTCCCAGAGGCCTCTGGGAGTTTTGCTCAAGTTGGTTGCAGATGCTTGAATTGCATGTAGTGTAACAGAAACTTCTGCCGACACATTCGATTGTATGGCTACTTTCCACGTGCACACTACTCCGTCCACGGACCACACCATGGTACCACCTGCTACCTTATCAGAACCGCGCTCAAGTTTTCCGGCCTCTTCGGGCTCACAGCCATCTAGCCGACTATAAATAGCTGGGTCCTTGGAATCTGGCTGGTCTGCTACGGAACACTCTTGGCCATGGGTCCGACTCGATTCCTGGGACTGGAACCAGAGGCCGACAGTACTGTTGACCCTCACCGACTCTTTTTATTCGTACCATGTCTCTGCGCTGTCACTTCTACTATATTATTATACCGTGCGACATCGCTCCCCTGGTTAAGAAATATCTTTGCTAGACCGCACCCCGGGCCGAGAAATGACGACAATATCTACTCCTCCCATCCGGTTACTAGCCCAAGGGTTTATTCTCTTTCATACTTGGCGAGATCCTGTGATTCGGGGCATGGTCAAAGCTCAGTATTTCGTTGGAATGTATTAAGACTTTTAGCTTGCGCTGCGTCTGTTATTCTCACCATCGCTATCGTCTTGTCGGAGTACACCAAACATCGAATTATTGACACCAAGCACCCGCGCTGGGGTGCCGACGTGAACACGGGAAACCATGATTGGGATTTCCATCCACTTATTAGCGGAGAGCGGACTGAATTCTCCCTATGTCTGTTCTTTGTAAGTCGTCACGTCTAATCACGTTGAACTAAAATTAAGGAACAGGACAGATATACACAACTTTTCTTTCCGTATTGACCCTCGCGCCCCCATCACGGTTACAATCCACAGCAGCCCGTCATCTCAGCGTCTTGTTGTTTATTGCGTTTGTAGCTCTTACGTGGCGTGACTTGTTCCTGCTCGCAACATATCAAGATCATCCTGCTGATCTCATCGGTGGACGGTTGCCTTGGGCCAGAGCTGCTGTCGTCTCATTCGCAGCTCTTCTGGTGCCCCTTTGCACTCCCAAGCCAAGCCGTCAAGGATCACAGGTAGGTTGTCCCCTAGAGTCCAGCGTTTTATTTCACCCTACCCTCACCTGGTCGAATTAGAAGCCAGGCGCGCCCAACCCCGAAGAAACAGCCTCTGTTATCTCACTTGTCCTTTATGACTTTATGAGTCCGCTCATATGGACAGCATATCAGTCCGCCAAACTAAACTATGATCAACTACCCCCGTTGGCTCACTATGACAGAGCGGAATTTTTGAGGCAGAGAAGCTTCCCCAAGCTGGACCCGCTCAGTCAACCAGGAAGGTATCTATATTGGGGTGTTGTAGACGTGTTCTGGAAGGAATATTGCGTGATGGGTGGGATGATAATCATAAAGGTGGGTAAATGCCCTCTTTGGAATTCATAAAGCGACTGAAACCTCTATCACTAGGTCTTGGCCGAGCTCGCGGGACCGGTAGGAATTCGATACATCTTGAAGTATAAATCCATTTTTATTCTAGCTTCCCGGTTGTAACTTAGCGTTCTTAGGTATCTTGAGGATCCATCCCAGCCCAGATATTTTCGTCCATGGTGCGTACAATGCATTACCGGATGGCATGTTTACGGACCCAAGTGCACAGGGTATGGATATTATGGCTATTCTTGGGACCAGTCATCGGCGCTATTGCCATGCAATGGTATGTCTTCATGACTGTGAGTAGCGGCCGGACTCATACCCAATTCTGAGTGGCTTACACGGTCGTGAAGACTGGGATGCGAGTCCGCATTGAGGCTATGGTCTCCCAGTTATTGTTTGAGCATTCCCTTCGCATTCGAATGGCAGGGGAACATCCAAGCGATACGAAACAAGGCTCGTCTCAACCAACTATCTCAAAAGGCAGGCCCTCGGACTCGAGCATAGAGAAACAAAAACGCCCGAACTCACACCTCGTGGGGAAGATTCACAACTTGATGTCTACGGTTCGATTCTTTCTATTCAATCGATTGTATTTGCACTAATTTGTTACCAGGATTTAAACAACATTAGCCAGGACTTCTTGTTCGTCTTGTTCTTCGCACCATTGAGGGTTATTTTCAATGTGCTATTTTTGTATTGGATCCTGGGATGGAGGTCAGTGATCTTCTGGATTGGACGCGTTGAACTAGAAGCCCTGACCTTATCGACGTTTCAGCGCCATTATTGGCCTATTTTCCATGATAGCACTATTATTTGTTCCAGGAAAAGTGGTACATCTGATCAATAAAGTCCAGGTAGAATGGGCAAAAAAGGTAGGTTTTGGAGATCATGATGCACGTGGTCATTGATTTTAATGATTCAAGACCGATGCTCGCGTTCAATTGATCGTCGAATGTGAGCCACAGTCTGGGCCAGGCGCGAATTCAATGATTAATATATGTGCTAACCACCCGGATGACGCTAGCTCTTAATATCATTCGGACCATTAAATTATTCGCATGGGAAAAGCGAGTCAAAACTCAATCCGAGAAGAAACGGCAAGAGGAACTGAACTGGTATCAAAAGCGCCAGTTCTTGGGGCTATTCACAACGAATATCAAGTATGTACGCTTATCATCGCAAGTGGCTATATGCTGATCTCTTGTGAAGCTATGCCCTCCCGTTGGTTGTTATGGTTGTAACATTCGCTTCACATACCTTGCTGTTCAAAAAATCCCTTGATGGTAAGGTATTTGATCACGTCATATCGCAACTAAATGAACTGTCTTTGCTCAGCTTCTTCGGTATTCCCATCTATCGCTGTATTTGACACCCTACGTACCCAGCTCCGTTTATTGTTCCTCCAAATCCCAGCGAGCATACAGTCCAAGGTATCTTTCGATCGCACAAACGATTTTTTAACCAAGGTGAGTCTATTTGAGTATCTGGTGGTGTAACTATATTGTATTAATTTCGGTTAAGACAGAACTGCTTGATTCCTATAAAAATAGCAACACTGAAACTGTAGCCCCAGATTCAGCCATCGGTTTCTGTAATGCTACCTTTACCTGGTCGGATATTCAAGCCGGTGCTCTGACTCCGGGGCGGGATTTTCGCCTCCAAATCGATGGGAAGTTACTGTTCCAACGTGGATGCATCAACATGGTTATCGGACCGACTGGCTGCGGCAAGACGAGCTTGTTGATGGCACTGCTAGGGTACGTTCGTCTGCGACAGTATGTTGCCCAAGTAGCACTAATGAGTGATGTGGACGTGCGCAGAGAAATGCATTACATACCCAGTGGATCTGACTCGTGGGTGTCCTTGCCGAGGGGGGGAGGCATAGCGTACGCAGCGCAGGAGGCATGGATTCAAAATGCTACTATTCGAGTACGTGAGCGAGCGTGGCTCTTAATGACACTAAAATTCACGAACATATCAAGGAAAATATACTATTCGGGGCGGAACACGATGAGGAACGGTATAACAAAGGTGCGAATCTACACTCGAGAATGAGCAGCTCACTGAACATGGGGCATTTTAGTCATTTCGCAGTGTGCATTAGAACCAGACTTGAGGCTACTGGAATCGGGTGATCAAACCGAAGGTACGCCAGCATGACATGTGGTAGGGCATAAACTAACCTCAATGTATGCGCTACATAGTGGGCGAAAAGGGAGTGACATTGAGGTCAGCACACCAGTATCTCATGGGCTCCAGTGCTAATCATTATTATCGTGCTCAGTGGCGGCCAGAAGGTAAGTAATATGTCGGACACATGAGACGCATGCTGATTCCAAGTCCAAAAGGCTCGCGTATCCCTAGCCAGGGCAATCTACTCCAAAGCAGAGATTATCATCCTAGATGATGTCCTATCAGCGCTCGACGTGCATACATCCCGCTGGATTGTCGACAAATGTTTTCGCGGGGACCTCGTCTTGGGGAGGACCTTGATTACTGTCGTACGCACATGCTTCAGAACTCTGGGTGTTGTCGTTGATTTGAACTACTTAGACGCATAATGTAGCAATGGTCAGCGAGGTTGCCGACTTTATAGTCGTCCTTGGGCATGGCGGACGTATCCTGAGTCAAGGTAGCGTTGGAGCTGTATTGGGTTCGAACCCCAAGCTCAAGGGTGAAGCCAAAGAGAGCCTGGAGAGTAATCCTGGTGAACCAATGGGTGGAGAACCCGCTGAAACTATGCCTCGACTACCCAACGCCAGCGGTAAGCTTACAACTGCAGAAGAAATAGCCGAAGGACACGTCGGATGGTCTGCACTCAAGCTGTTCTTTTTCGCTTTGGGTGGTGTTGGATTCTGGTTCGTGTACATGACCGGATTCGTACTCGCAAATGTAGCGGCGCTGTTGCAGACTTACTGGCTTGGGTGAGTTAGGAAACTCGTCGCTTGATTGAGCTATACTGATAGCAAATAGGATCTGGGCTCGAGCGTACGATACCGACCCAGCTCGCCCAGAACAAGTCAATGTTTCCTTGTAAGTACACCCTCTTCATCAACCAGACACGGACTCACGCTTGAGAACAGCTACCTCGGAATATACAGCTCCATCTGCCTATGCGGCATGATCCTCTACAGCTCGGCGTTCATCGTACACATGTTCGGCTCCATCCGAGCCTCACGTCGCATCCACGACCAACTCGTCTCGTCCGTGTTTGCCGCTCCTTTGTATTGGCTGGACTCTACACCCATTGGGAGAATTATCGCTCGGTTCACGCAAGATGTTCGGTGAGTGTCTATCACCGTATCTATACGCTCTACTGAACTTGCCCGAAGCGCTGTGGACGGCTCACTCCCCAACGAACTCCAAAACCTAGCCGATATGACAATTCAACTCTTCTCCCGCTTCATCGCCGTCATCCTCGTTTCGTACGTCCCTCCTCTCCTCACATACAAACAAACCAACGCACACACAGGCCAGCGTTCACATTCACAGGCGCGCTTCTACTCGCACTCGGAATCTGGATCGGCCAAGTCTACATATCCGCTCAACTCTCTGTCAAACGACACATGTCCAACGCTCGTTCACCCATGTTTAGTTATTTCCACGCTGCCTTGGCGGGAATACCTACCATTCGCGCGTACGGTGCTGAAGAGATGGTTCGAAAAGAGGTGCAAGACCGGGTGGATACGTATACCAGAGCGGCGAGGACGTTTTGGAATTTGAACGTACGTCTCCTCTCTGCTTGGTCAACGTTGCTAAACGAGGTGTAGAGATGGATAGCGATCCGAATGGACGTCCTCGGTGGTTTGTTCTCGTCAAGTCTCGCAGCGTGGTTGGTCTATGTCCGAAAAGACGTGGACGCAAGCGACGCCGGGTTCTCGCTCAACATGGCCGTTGCGTTGTCTGGTGGGATATTATGGGTTCGTTCTCCCACTTTCTGATAGTTCTGTGCTGATTTAGTGGGTAGTGGATACGGACCATCAACGAGTTTCAAGTCCAGACTAATAGTTTGGAACGGATCCATTCGTACCTTGTTATTCCACATGAACCTGGTTCGGAGGAGTACATGGCGCCACCAGCGTACTGGCCTTCTTCCGGATCGCTTACAGTGCATAACCTCAGTGCACAGTACAGCCCCGACGGTCCTAGAATTTTGCACGACGTGAGTTTCGAGGTAAAACACGGCGAACGAGTTGGTATAGTCGGACGAACAGGAAGCGGAAAGAGTTCGTTGGTGTTGGCGTTGTTGAGGATGATACATACCAGTGGAGAAGTTTATTACGAGTAAGCCCCTCGCCTTGATTTCTTTATGGAACCCTGATTGTGTTAATGGGAGCAGTGGAATAGAAACAAGTTTGATCCCACTCGAGTCTCTCCGCTCAAACGTGACGGTTGTTCCTCAACAGCCTGAACTCTCGAGCGGAACCGTGCGCGAGAATCTGGACCCGTTTGGAGAGTGGGAGGATGCTGTTTTGTGGGATGCGTTGAAAGCTGTTGGGCTCTTCCAAACCACTGACCTCGAGTCGACGCATACAGACTTGGATTCGCACGCAGAACCAGATCCAACCCCGACACAAATAAGCCTAGATACACCCATCTCTCCCGGCGGCTCAAACCTCTCGCTCGGACAACGTCAAATGGTCGCACTCGCACGGGCGCTCGTTCGACGTACCAAGTTGGTCGTTCTAGACGAGGCGACTGCTGCTATAGGTACCCCCTTGCCTCCCTCATTTTTATCCTTTGCTGACTGTTGTACAGACCATGAGACGGATAGAAAGATCCACCACGCACTGGAGTCACTTGACCAAACTGTACTCGTCGTCGCGCATCGGTTGAGAACGGTATGTGGTGTTGACAAGGTACGTTTCCTACCCCACGGACTTGCTTGTGATTTACGAGCGAGTGCTAGGTGATGGTTCTTGATGCTGGTAAACTCGTCGAGTACGGTTCTCCCAAAGCACTGTTGCAAAAAAAAGGAAGCGCGTTCAAGAGTTTGGTAGACGCGAGTGGGGAAAGGGACGAGTTGTATGCGTTGATTGAGCGTGGGTGATTGTTGAGAATAGGTGTTGGAGAAAGTGGGATTTTGGTGAATATATGCGTGTGGGTGTTGGCGCTTGATAAAAGGCCGCGGTGTAGTCTCGATTCGTCATATCGCTGATGGGTAGGATTGGTGGCAATGAGTCTTATCCCAATAATATATGTAAATGGGATTAGATCGCAAGATGCTGATCACCAAGATCGCCCATGCGCCCATTCAAAGCCCAGTAATCCACTCGACCAGCCAAGGATTCACTCGCACAGACTTTCATAAAACGTAGTAATGCAATACGGAGAAGAGTAAACGGAGTGCATGAGGACCAAAAGCATGATACATAGTAGGGTGATGATGGGTTTACTCCTTGGCCTCCTCGTGCTCGACAGCGAGCAGTTCTCGGCGTTTCTCGGCCACACGGGCAGCACGACGTTCGCGGGCGGCCTGCAACAAGTTAACATAATGAACAAGCAAGAGGAGGGGACCGACCTTGTTCTTGACACGCCTGGCTTCCATCTGGTCGGTGAGGACCTTGGTGCGGGTCTTTTCGGCCTTGGCCTTGTGGATAAACTCCATGAGGACGCGCTTGTTCTTGAAGACGTTGCCCTTGGACTTTTGGTACAACGAGTGGTAGCTGGCCAACATGAGCCCACGAACCAAGCAAACGACCCGGACTCACAGGTGCTTATCAATCTTTCCCGCCTCCCTATACTTTCTCAACAACCGCCTCAACACCCGCTGGCGCCTCATCCAAAGGACCTTGGTCGGCATCCGGGCCTCGGCCGTACCCTTGCGCTTACCCGTCCCGGTGTGCCGTCCCTTGCGCTTGGCGGCCAACAAGGCCTGGGTGCGCGCACGCGAGTGGATGACGGTGGGCTTGACGATGACTCGGCCGTCCTTGATCAGTTTCTTGACACCCGCACGCGAGTTGGCGTTGGCGATTTCAGACGTCTCGGCGGGGTCGAGCCAGATTTTGCGTTTGCCGACCCCGGCGACCGAGGCGGCGAGGCGTTTTTGGGAGCGGAGGTTGGCCATGCTGGACGTATTAGGGGGCTTGTTGACTTGGTTGTCGATTGGCGGGTCGGTGGGTCGGATGCATCTTTCGGAGTGGCTGTGGGACTGTACAGGACCAACGGCGCTAAGCGTGCTTTCCCAAACGAGCGAGGTCGGGCGTCGAGGGTCGTTGATGGACAATAGAATGTGCAGACAGGACAGCTACTGTATAGAAGGGCAGAATACCCTCGCATATAGTCGTGCGCGGTGCACAGGTGACAGATGTGAGTAAACGCCAAGTGCCCTATTTTTGCGAGCCAATGGCCTTTTTGCAAAATTGATTTCGCGGGCCCCGAGCCCTTGCTCGCAGCGACCGCGGGCACGTGTCCGACGAGCGCCAGCTTTCGAGCGACAACCATGGGCGACGAGGAAGAGTTAGTATCGTCTACGCCGACTGCAGCGACCAAGGACCGGGTGGCGCTGCCGTCGCCACAACCGTCCGGCTGGAACACGCCGGCCAACATCCAGGCGCTGCGAGCGTCCGAGGTGACCAACGGGGCCTTTTCGCCGTCTGTCCTGGCCTCGGGCGCGTCGTCGCCTGTCCCCGAGAGCACCGCCACGCCACGAGCGCCACCTGTGCGCCGATCGTCCCGTGGAGCAGCGGCGGCGGCCAAGATCACGGGCGCGGCCGCGTTCAAGCGCATGTTTGGTGGCTCGGGGACGAGCACCCCGGCCATGGCCCCCCGCACACCGTCGACCGAGACAACGCAGGACAGCATATCCAACGGCAAACCACCGCCCACGCCCGACTCGGAGTCTGAGACGACGTCGGACCGGCACCGCTCCAACCCCCCCAGCCGCGCCCAGTCCTTTTCCAGCGAGCGCCCGAAACCACCGAGTCGGCCGCCGTCGGTGTCTGGCGACCACAAGTTCAACCTCAAGGATCTGCTCGCCGCCACCCCCAAGCCCGCACGCAAGAGCTCCAACGGCGGCAGCCGCAGATCCGACGCCGGATCCGAAAAGGCCAAGTCGGTCGCGTCCGGGGCCAGCGGCGGCCGACTCGACCACTATGGCATCTGCGAGCGCGTGGCGATCGGCAAGGGCGCCACCTCGATCGTCAAGCTCGCACACAAGTGGGACCGCACCGAGGAGAAACTCTACGCCGTCAAGGCACGCCCCCCCGCTCGCTCCTTTGTCCGTGCTGACCCCTTGCCAGGAATTCCGCAAGCGCCGCAAAAACGAGACCGAGAAGGAATACGTCAAGAAGCTCACGTCGGAATTCTGCATCTCGTCGGCGCTGCACCATGTCAATGTCGTCGAGACCGTCGACCTCGTCAAGGACGAGAACCAGCACTGGTGCGAGGTCATGGAGTATTGTCCCGGCGGCGACCTCTATGCCGCCATCAAGCGCGGCGGAATGAGCCCGAGCGAGGTCGAGTGCTGTTTCAAGCAGGTCTTGCAGGGCGTCGAGTATCTGCACTCGCAGGGCGTCGCCCACCGCGACATCAAGCCCGAGAACTTGTTCTTTAACCAACACGGCCATCTCAAGGTGCGTCCCCCACAACTCTTTTGTTCCCATCTAACTGGACCAGATCGGAGACTATGGCGCATCCACAGTCTACCGCCTCCCCTGGGAAAAGAACATACACATGTCCACCGGGCTGTGTGGGAGCGAACCGTACATTGCCCCCGAACAGTTCACACCAGGGCGTGAGTCCCCTCTTGTCCCACTCGACTCGGCTAACACCCGTATAGCCTATGACGCACGCCTAGTCGACATTTGGGCATGCGGAATCGTCTACTACTGCCTCCACTTTCAAGAACTCCCCTGGCGAGTCGCCCAACCCTCGGATTCCCTCTTCCAAGCCTATGTAACAGCCTGCAACTCGAAACCCGTCCAGTCGGTCGGGTCCAATTCCCCTGCTCCCGCTCAAGCCGCTCTTCCCGCCACGATATCCAACCTCAGTCCGAGAGGGTGTCGCCCGCTGCTCAGAAGGATGCTAGATCCGAATCCAAAGCTGAGGATACAGATCGAGGAGGTTATGAAGGACGCGTGGTTGGCGACTGTCGAGGTTTGTACAGACCCAGGAAAGAAACCGAACCATCAGCATTCGTTTGCGCAGCAGCGGGCTCAGCAGGTTTTCGAGGGCCGGGCATAACACCCGGACTATCCCAGTGCCACCCGAACTACCCCAGTGCATAGCGCATAGGACAGATTCGCCCCTTGGCTTGGGATTGACTCTTTTATGTACGTACATACCCAGAGCACCCAGCTCTTTACGGTTTTTTTGTGTTTGCTTGTAGTTTAATTAATTCATTGCTTTTGATTTCTGCCCTTTCCTGCGAAGCTTACCCCCTACCTCTGTGAATCCGCCCCCTTGCCCTCGAATCTCTCTTCTTGCCCTTGAATCTCACTCTTGCTCCCGAATCCCACTCTTGCTCCCGAATTTTACCCCTACCCCCTTGCCCCTCGGCAAATCCTTGTGAACTCCGCCCCACTAGAAATAAGCTCAGAGTGGAGTGCAAGGGTTAACCGTTGACGTTGCGCGCCGCCGACGTCACGAATTACCCTCTTATTGTCATAGTGAGACACGGCATCGCATTGGCATTATGGTCCTACTAACTTAGTCAACCGCGACATGGCATCATTAGTCACCTCGCGATCGGCGAATCCCGGCTCGTGTTTGATGCGTGCGATGATAGGATGTCATCTCGGCTTGTGGCTGTGACCGAGGAATTGCCAATCGCTAGATGGACGTTTGCACGTTTCTCGGTTGCATGTGGTTTGGTTGTTCGGAGGCTGGTTCTTTATCGTTCCTTGCTTTTGAACTTGGCGTTTGACCCCGGTGAGGAGGTTATATGCGGATTCTGTGTACCCGAGTTACAGCGACATGTAAAATCCGAGTCGGTTTGGTGTCTCCCGTAGGACTGCGCGTAAGCTTCAACAAACGTTCCCCGATCGTCGAACAAAACTCGGCGCGGGACAAAACTTCAAGGCTCTACGCTTTCTGTCGTTCAATTCGGCAAGAGAAAGACGTGTAGAGATCATATGCTTCATAACAACATTCTGATCCGACTCCCTGTATCTAGTCTAGCACTAGTGCATGAGCCAAGAGCTACCACTTGCCGATCAAGACTCGAAAGCCCCCCTCTGTACAAGAATATTGTTATGCTCTCTGTTTTACTGTCAAGTTGTGGTGCTCAGAGGCCCCGCACCGGCTGTGAAAGGCGCGGTCCTAACGGGGTAAAGCTCGTTTACTGAAACTCTCGATGGCTATAAAGCGATAAATTGCTACTTGTCGAGCCTTCGGGCCAGCAACCCTAATC
>WSTI01007893.1:0-10870 GCA_019616915.1 Ceratobasidium sp. 423
CAGTAATGAAGATCGCTGGGAGAGACTAACCCGTAAAGGCCATTTCAGGGAGGCAAAGTAAATCTACGGTCCCTGGTTCCAGACTGCATATAGGCCATAACGGTCAGGTTTTCTGCGAACACGAGCCACATGATGATACTGTGACCCACCTAGCGATGCGATCCTTCACTCTCCCGATATTGAATTCTATATTTTCCACCTAATTTGTCCGTACCGTTGTAAATCTGAAAAGAGTAGTAGAATTTGGTAGCTCGAACCTTGGGGTCAAACTGCACAAGCCCTACCCGCAGCAGCTTGTTGGCTTCGGTCATGGAATCAGTCATGGGCCAAGAGAATAAGTTCGAGGGACAGCGAAAAGGCTCGGAAGTAAAATATCTATACGGCTTTAATCGTGGTGACTAGGGTGTTGGGGTATACAATTACAAGACCATACCTCGCTAAAACACGTGTTCCTGTGCGTCCTTTAGCCCACCACCGAGAACTTGAGCTTCCAGGAAGATAGGTTTGGAAATGTGAGAGTATTCGAAGGCTGTAGTTCATGCACTGGTCAAGATGACCCTGGTGCCCAAGAAGCAAATGAGGGTATAAGAACGTTGATAAGTGTCGTTGAGAGGATCAACGAGTTCGATTGGCGAAGCGCAAACCTCAAATCACGTGGGGTCGGTACAACCTTCCTTTCAAGGACAAAAACACACAGTAGTAGTCGGATATTGGATATATCTTTTGCAAGATTACGCGCCGGGTGGCAAACCCTAACTGACGGACGTTTTTTGACCCTGGCGATCTTAAATGAGCCTACGGGGAGCGCCGGGTCGATCTAGGAATTCGTTTTGCTTGGTTATCAAGTGCGACAGCCGATCACAATATTCGAGTCTGGACATCGAACCCAGGTATTGCCCACGAGTGGAAAGATAAAGAGATGTCCTCAATGATGGTTGGTCGAGGACTCGGTTGTTTATCAACGCCACATCACGTGATCTCATTTTTTAAGTACATTTATAACGCGCTACATGAACACAAGGTCGAACCGCACGGGAAAGGCCGAGACGGGGCGTACAGAAGGGAAACACACGTGATCTCATTCAACTCCTGAAGTGCGCCACAAAGTTCATCCTACCCTCCAGATCCATCGAAAAGACTTTTTGAACGGATGGCACCTGAAGGTTCCCAGCCCACGTCGGGCCAAAGGGTGAGTAGGGTCCCGTGTTAGAGCCTCAATTCTAAATGAAATTATTTTCAGTCTGTGGTTAAGGCCGAGCCACGCGAACCGGCACCACTGATACTCCCCAGTCCGCCTGTATCTCCCCTTCAGCCTTACTCTCCTCAAGAACCTGAACTACCTCTGCTATATTACCCTCCTTCTTCTCCCCAAGAACCCCAGCTTCCTTCTATACCTAGTCAGCCACCCTCCACACACACTACACTGACTACCTCCGCGGTTAAACCCGAGCCTGTCGAACAACAACGGATCGCAGGCAACTCATCTCGACCGGAAGCCACACCAAAACCAAATTTGAATGCACGTGTTGCCAACCCAGCACGTGCCGCTGCTCCATTTAGAGTCAAAGCAGAGCCCGATAACGTGCCCCAGCCTCAGATTGATGTGAAACCAGATATTGCCATGGAGCGACCATATGCGACATACAACTCAGCCAGGGATATCGACTACACTCCTGAAAACGCACTCGCAGCATGTGTTCAAACCGCTACGGCGGTCGAAAATTACCTCAAAGAACTCGACCTTGGCGATTTACGCAAAGATATCTGGTTTCGAGATATCGAAAGGTTTGTCAAAGCTAGATGGATTGGTTCATTACTGAATCTGATTATGCTTAGCTTCAAGAAGCAGGCAGCACCTCGCACCATGATAGCAGTTTGTGGCGCGACCGGCGCGGGCAAATCTTCTTTGTTGAATGCAGTTCTCGATGGTTGGTATTTTCATCTCGCCACCAAAGGTACGCAAATCTAATAACGGCGATTTCAGATAATATTGTTCCCACCAGCGGGATGAGAGGTGCGATTTGTTATTGTTCTCCCACACGTAAACATTTAACTGTTTCATAGCATGCACTGCTGTCGTAACCGAAATTGCTTACCACGACGAGGCCTCCATCGTCGCCGAAGTCGAGTTTCTTGCACGCTCCGAGTGGAAAGCCGAGCTCGAAATTCTGCTTGGTGACATAGTTGAAGAGAAGGGGAAACTCAAACGATTGTCCGACCTCCGTACTGATGCAGGCATCGCATGGGCCAAGGTAAGTGTTTACTATTCTGTGAGTTTGATTAATATCATTGAGTTGGCCCTAGATGCACGCAGTGTATCCGCATTTAAAGGCAGAACGTATGGCTACTATGACCCCAGATGAGATCATCGACTCCAAACCGGAGGTCGCGCGCATTTTAGGAGCTATCAAGCACATTGAAAGCCCTGACTCGGACAAGTTCGGCTCTGCGATCGCCAAGTATGTCGATTCCAAGGACCAAAAGCGCGGCAGAGACAAGCAGAAGAAAGCAGCGGACCGACCCAAAGCAGACGAACCTGCACTTTGGCCGCTTATCCGTCTTGTACGCGTTCGGGCCAAGTCTAAGGCATTGAGCGGTGGCGCGGTTCTCGTGGATCTTCCTGGCGTTGCCGATGCTAACCTAGCTCGGAGCAGCATTGCCAAGGAGTATATGAAAAGATGTAGTTGTGTCTGGATTGCGGCGCCTATCACTAGGTAGGCATGGTGTTTGAGGTGTTGGTGGGCGTACTAAATCTTTTTCAAGGGCTGTGGATGACAAAACTGCCAAAGGTATGTGGTTTTCTAATGAACAAGGCGCATTTATCCTCACCTTTCTTGCTCAAGACCTCTTGGGAGAAGCCTTCCGGACCCAGTTGATGAGTAAGTGTGTTTTCTGTATGCAGTCTTCGCCTGCTGATCTATTTTTCCCTGCCAGTGGGTAAGTTAGATACCACTTGTCCCCGACTTTAGGAGGCGCTTGCAAATGTATCAGCATATGGCACCGTGCCGACGCCTGGCATTGCAAGTGCCTCCCAGTCAAACAACCTAAAGTAAACACTTTACTGACCGTCACATACCGTGCTCCCTCGGCTTATTCTAGACGGAAAGTACGGGCAGTTCTATGACGATTGGCCAAAGGACACCCACTGATTAGTGAAATTAGCTACGACGCAAGCTTTATCACTTTCATAGCGACAAAGACCGACGATTTATCCTGCACTGAAGTCATTGGTGCTCTTGACCTTGACGAGAACCCCGAGCTGACGGAAATTGAGGAGAAGTTGGGAACTGAACAAGCGGAGTTAGACGACTGGACCATAAAGGCAAAAGCGGCTGCTGCGGAAATACGCGGTGAGTTAATGCTCGAATCCCGTCGCCACTTTTATTTCTCGGGGCGTTGGGGTATCGATGAGAGTAACTTTGGATACGTAAACCACTTGTCCGTTTTGCTCGTGATTTGTGGACTACCATAACCCTTACTGACATGCTCTCGCTCAACAGAATTGGTAGCTGAAGGCAAAGAACTGAAGCCTATCCTTGCCGAGTACAAGGACCACCTCAAAGCGCTCAAGAGAGGCAAGCCCTTCAAACCCGTTCTTACGGCTCCCGGAATGCCTGGTGAGGCGTCTCCGAAGAAACGAAAAAAGGGCTCTGGTGGTCGCAAAGCCAAGCGAGCTCGTATCGATAGTGATGACGATTTCGACGAAGACGACGCAATGGATCTTGACGATGCAATGGATCTTGACGATGATGGAGATTTCATTGACGATCGCGACGAGCTCGAAGAAGTCGACACAGACGCTGAAGACGCGCTGGTTGAAGAAACTCTCGACCAGGATATTATCGAGATTGATTCTGACAGCGACGAGGTAATCGTCTTGACCGACTCAGATGATTCTAATGAACACCCCAAGGTCAAGGTCACTCCTAAACCTACGCCCGCGCAGGAGGCGCAGGAGTGTGTTAAAAAATCGATACAAGAGATAGAGACCAAGATGCGAGAACTGTGTACGAAGGTGGATGAGCTGAAAAAGACCCGCTTGGAGGCCGGATCCAAGGTGAATGGACACAAGAAGGCGGCGTCCAAACTGCAGAAAGAGAAGAATGCGTTTTGTTCCAAGAAACGTAACGAGGTGCGCATTTTATGAGTTCTGAGTTAGTGCATTTCAACTAATCTGGATGATTATTTAGTACTCTAAGGGCGTTCTGAAGGACGACTTTAGACAAGGGCTGAGGCAACTGGATCGTAAGTATATTATGGAGCAACTAAATAGCTCACTGCTGATCCTCGATTGCACCATACAGAGGCTGACGAAGAAGCTAAGAACCCAGAAACTTTTGATCCTTCAGCCGAGTTGCGTGGTAAGTCGAAATTATACGCAGAATGAATGTGGTGCGACCTATCTATTATCCTTTATCCAGATTACAACGCCATCGATCTGCCCGTCTTTGCTTGCAGTTCCCGCGATTACATTCGAATCAACAGTAAGTCCTATCCCCAGTGCGAATAAACCTTCGCTTCACGCGTATATTCCAGAACAGGTCAAAGGAGATGGTGAACCCAGCTGCTTCACAAACCCCGAGGATACCGAAATTCCAGCCCTGCAAGAATGGTGTCACACGCTTACGCTCTCTTCTCGGGAACGGTCAGCGCGTACTTTGCTGCACAGTCTAACTACGTTTCTCCACTCGGTTAAATCTGGCGTCGATAAGACAGCAGTAATAAACGTCGTCGACCGGCTGGTGCTTTCCAAACTTTGGGCATCGACCGTTCGTGTGGTTCAAGTCGATGATTCCCTCGGTCTCACCCAGCCCCAGCCCAACCCACCCCCAGCACCTCCAGCACCCCCCGCTTCAGCGATGCGCCGGGGTTTCAGGCGCGACACGTCTTTTCAGCCACCTCCAGACACCAGCCTCACAGGGACGGCCCAGAGAGCCAAAAAAATCCTTGAGCAAGCCCGCTATGCACTCCCACCAGACGGCAAGGGTGTTTCCTTTCGGCTCCGACAGGTATGTTGGTTCTGCTATGGTCTTGCCGCTCGCTCATTATTATCGGCAGAATATGAAGAAGGTGGCGACTAACTGTGTTGAACAGTTGAAACATGCGTTCCGTGAAGGCATTGAAGAGCGGTGCCTCGCAGGTGCTACCAAAGCTGAAGAGTTGGCCGTTGAGACATCCGATAATCTCGCGAATTCAATGCACTGGCAAAGCTACCGGGCCGGTGAGCATACAAACACCCAGATCTATTTCGGATACTTATATGATATTATTTCAGTTTTACGCCGAAATGGCGAATGGAAGGGTGATCTGAATGCCGATTTGGTTGGGCCAATGACCCGCGAAATTGCGGCTTCCTGGGCCCGAGTTTTCGATTCGGATTTATTTGCTCCCACGGTCCAAGCCGAATATGAAGAAATCAATAATCTCTTCAAGGAAGTTCAGCTTTCGACACCACCCAGTCTGAGCGCTCGTTGCCGAGCCCAATCGCAGCTAGCGCTGAAGGAAGTCGAAGTGTTGACCACCAACCTCCTGCAGAATCTCAAGACTATGATGACAAACGAACAAAAAGATATCAGCCGGTGCTTGACCCCCCACGTTCAACGAGAATTACTGGCTGCCTACCAGTCGGCTGCCGCAGAATCCGGCGGCGGTAGCGTAGCTCGTCAAAAGGTGATTCTACATTCTTCTTCATTGCTACATCGACTGAACATTCCTCCTAGAAACTGTTCCACGACTCCATTGAAACCTCGCGCAGAACCATTTTCTCTAAAGGCACCGAAACCCTCTTCAGCAAACTGGACCAAGCTGCAGAACTGACTGGTGTGCTGTTGGAGCTCGGTCTTAGCGAACTTGCAGAAAAGGTACGTCTGATATACCTTGAACTATCGTATGATGTCCTGATCTCTTTGGTAAGATTGAAGTAAACATGTCGGTGCTTTGGGATATACCCAAGGCTGGTAGTGATGAAGCCAGGAGGCGTCGAAATCTCATTCAGCACATTAATGATATGTTGCATCAACTAGAGCTATGGCTGGATGCTGGCAGGGCTGGTACAGCCACCACCAATGCTACCCGGGAACCCACAACGGATAGTGCGGCGGGGGTTCGCCAGAGCGAAGGACCTGGTCCGGTTAGCCCTGTGGGATACACCCTCCCTGACGGTGATTATGCTATGAGGATGGGTCCAGACCAAAATGGAGACAAAGATGAAGGCGAAGAAGGGGATGAGATAGACGAGGACGATGTAGACGAGGGCGAGGGTGAGGGTGAGGGTGAGGGTGAAGATGAAGATGGGGACGAGGTCGAGGACGAAGATGGTGGCGGAGAGTCCGACGGGGATTCTCAGATGTACTATTAGATCCCACGTATTCGGAGGCTTAACATTCGTTCGTAATGCCTTACAGATGTTTTACTATTCTCTATTTCGCGCGCACCTACTTCGCTCTCGAGTTGTATTCAGGCTTTAATTTTACCTTATGTATGCGTGTATTCCAGTTTGGCCGTTCAACCGACGGACGGGGACCGGCGAGTGACCGGCTTGTGGCTACCTCTGTATATATACCGTCCTCACTTATGACTGCATGTGTCTAATTTTATTTCTCTGGGGGCATCTCCACGATGTCATCTGGTTGCTGAAGCATTTTCTCATATATACACGTTGAATAGCCTTGCATCGCTGGGAGTATGGCCTTAGCTTACATGTTGGCGGGGAAAATGGCGGACCATTGGCGGTGAGTGTGTGGTTTTCAATCAAATATCGAAGTCGGGCTATTTGGGTGGCGTTAGTTAAGGTTCAGTTCAATCACAGGGTCCGACAACTATAGCGTGTAATTTGGGTTCCCTCATTTCCTTTTTGGTTCATTGTAGTGATGTCCTTGTACACCCGCCTTCATATCGCCCGCCTAGCTTTTTCGGGCCATAGCAGAGACTGGCACTGGTCGCGGGAGTGTGGATCGTCGGAAGGTAACTCTTGGGGCCCGAACATGTTCTGTAAAGCCTACTTCTCACCATTATTATTCTCTAGCAATTAATCCAGGGTTACATTGGAGCCCACCGCTCACATCTCTTTGTCGACGCCTGTGACAGTATAGCTGGCAAGCTGGACCAAGTAGCTGATGGACTCGAGACCATATTACAAGTTGCTTTGAATGATTTATCAGATAAGGTGCGCGTAATATTGCTCAGCGAAGATTTAGGACTAATTGACAACCATACTCCCTAGGTGCCACGGTTGAAGTCAGCATTGCTACAGTGTGGGATATTCCGAGATCTGACGATGGCAGTAGTGGTGACAATCTAAAGTGGAAGGAGGAGCTCGCGGTCCGCGGAGATGTCGCTACGAAAGTCCTTCCTATGTAAGAGTGCTACAGATCCCCTACACACGTCTACTGTAGACGTCTGTTTTCTCTGATGTAATTTATCGGTGGTATAGAACAAAGGGCCCCTTGGGACTAAAATATAGGGACCATCGCTTGGGGACATCAGAGCTCAATAGCAGGTGCGCAGTGAGGGTAAGGGGTGTATTACAGTTTCTGTGGGAACATGACTAAAAATAAAACTGCGTGGTCGGGACGGATGGCGCAGACATTGACCCATCCGCCGGGCTTTGATGACACCATAATAGTCCGGTTTTCTGTGATGCATTATGTGCGGGTTTGTGAGAGACAATATTTAGGGCGCCAGACAACATAGTCTGTTGCCCAAAATGAACTCGTAAGTGAATTGACCATAGGTAAATACAATATCTCCCCGCCCTTGGCTATTGCGTCGGGAACGTCATGTGGCTCCTAAACCGTTTCAGAAACCTCTACGTTCGATGATTGCGAAGCAGTTTTACAGGTCTGAGGTCCAATGTCTGGCCCGCTAGGTTTTGAAGTTGTCTGTATGTACGGAATTTTGGGATCGGGAGTATGAGAAGCATCAGACATCTTGTTAATCGGTGTCGTATTCGAATGGGGCGACAAGAGCGAGAGGGTCACCAACCTTGGATAGTGACATTAAAGCCCTCCAACTTACCTTGATTCTAAACTCGTGAGCCCGCATTGCGATACCCCCATGAGCCTCTATGTTATGTGGCTCCCTCATGTTTTCAGCACGAGAATTAAGTGTCGACAACAAAGTGTTGGTATAGGTTTTGCCTATGAAACATTGGCCAGTTTGGAATTATGAATATAAGGGTTCCGGCCATGACTTACATAGGATCAATTGGAAGAGGACATGCCTGTGCTGACCATAAGCTGAAACTCAAATGCTTACGGTAAACTCACATGTTATCGCTCTGGCATAAGTAACCGTTCTACAATTTAGGTATTAATTCCGCCGAAGGAGATAAAACACCATACCAAACAAAGAAAGGTGACCAGATCGGTCATGGCACACATCGTAGTTATGAGGCCAGTCTGTATTGTTACTACTCAAACGTATCAGTACTTCTAACCGCTGACGTTCGAAAGGAGCACATACGGCGTATCAGCCTAGATATCATATGATCTGTGGCCAAAAATCCCGTGCGGCGACTATGCTAAACGATAATCAACTTTTGATATAAGGAGGGGCTGGAGCGGACCTCACCAAATATGAGACCAGGATTACCGAAATCGTGGTGTCTGTGATAGCGGATAAACTGAGCCAAACTATTATCGACTATGATGATATTGGAAAGGGCGAGTCAGAAGTGCTTGTGTCATCGATATTTCTAAAAAGACAAACCGCTCTGAATCTGTGGAATAATTTAAAATCTGTGACCAACGAACTACCGATAGAACCGCCTATCCCAGCACCTACTAGGCGTTAGACTCAATTCCCTTCAGGCTTGATAGCAACCTAACATAATTGAACCACAGCGGACCCGGCAATAGTGCACCCAACCCGAACCCAACCGGAGATCCGGGCTATGCGCCATGCATAATACAGTTGAACAACCGTCGAAATCATGACCTAGTTATTGATTTCTGTCAAAATCCAAATCATTAGCGTGTATTGAATTTCATACCGTCATCACAGGTTCTTTTTTCGTAAAAGGTATCCGAAGTTAGCCTCAATCAACCCGACAGCCCTAAAACTTACCGATTGTATAGACTATGATGGGTTTCCATTGAGTGTGAATAAATCCCTTGTACAAAGCCACACTCACGCCACATTGATCTCTCAACGTCCGGAAAGTTCCCTGGGTGGTTTATAAACGACTGCGAGGTCTAGTGTGCTGGTTTGAGTCGTAAGTGACCCACCAAATAAATCTACAGCGTAGTGCCAAGCCAATGCGATATCGAACGCCGTGTTCAACAAGTTCATCACAAACAAGTAAGAAACCTGAGTCAATCGGTATAAACTGATGGCTGAACCATCGGGTGTTGATTCATACCAATAGTTTTAGTCTCGTGTGATCGCTAAGAGGCCATTGAGAAACCAGTAGCAGAGGTTTATAGAGAATCATATCTCCACTTACCATGGAAAGTTAGTAAAATAAGTTTGACACTGGACAATCATCACGCCCAGAAGCAAGGAATTGAATATAGCCCCCAAGAGGATTGGGCCCACGCTATGAGGATCCAGTTAGACGGGACAAGGGACAAACGCCTCATAATACGAAGAAGGTTAAACCTGTGTGGGATATCCATAGCCGTAGATCAAGGTATAAGATCTTTGGATAACCTGGAGCCGATACGCTCAACTTGAGTTTGACTATAGTTGTAGACGAGTATTGCCCTTTGAAATTCTAGGCAGTACTACCATAGGATCGATGGCTGGGTGCAAGCGCCCGAGAACTAGTAGTGTGAATGGGGCAAAGAGATTGCCTGTGTGCTGCACATGTTGAGATACTCTTGTTGATTGGATCCAAGGACACGCCGTTGACAGTCGCGAGAACTTTACACAGATTCGGCGAAGAAACTAAGACGTACTGTGGGGAAGATCACAGAGCTGGCAGCATTAAATACCAAAGTAGCGCAGGACAGCAGTCCGATGATCCAGGCGCGAGCGCGGACATGAGCGGACTAGTCGCTGGTTCCATCCCCGCAAGTTCGCGTTATAGCAGAGAGTGTATTTTGGTGAGTGTTGGTATACCATCAGTAGGTGGGAACCCGGCTCGAGACATAATGGATGCATAATTATGAACCGCTGCGACTGATGCTCATCGGTGGTGCGGTTGTGGTTCCGGTTCAAAATCCAATTTGGCTGTATCAGCCTATCAACCAGAGATGCGATGACGCCGTCATGACCCATTTCAAATTGGGTCATGACCCCAGACTGACCTGTCATGACGAAAGTCAGAGTTTATTATGTAATACAAATAGGTAATACATGCCACATGTAGAAAAATTATAATACATCAATAAATCACACACTTACGGTCTCACGAGGAAGCTGCAAGCCTTGAGACAATTCCAGCTCCTTCAGTTGTTGCTTCATATTTTTAATTGCACCTCTCCAATGTAGTGGGACGCACAAGACGACGCGCATGGCACGAGAGTGGGGAGAGAGAGGATGTATCGGCTCCAGAACCAGGAGCGGGATCTACGCCTATATACATCCAGGAATAGGGGTAGAAGCAACAACAAGAACAAACAAGGAGCGTGCACGCGCTCCCACAACATCCAATACATACCAACGGTTTTCCGTTGCTGATCGCTCATGTGTTCTGTGTGTGATGTGGAGGGTGAGAAATTGAAGATAGTTTCAAGTGAAGTTTGAGCCGACGCAAATGACGTGCGATGGACTGTTGGGATTCCAGTCCAACCACCCAAATTTGCGTCTGCGGCAGCTCGTCGTTCAGCCTCTAGTTCAGCAGCAGCAGTGTCCCCCACTTTGACCTCCTCGAGTAGATGATTTACAAGGAGGCTAAAAACATTTTCGGAGCTCCCGATAGCAGAAG
>WSTI01007897.1:0-10773 GCA_019616915.1 Ceratobasidium sp. 423
TTTCCATATCTATGGACGTCTAGCGGTGAGGGAAAATGGAGAACACAAGGAACGGGCGTACCCACCAAATATGAAGACGTGAGTATCAGGATATAGAGTATAAATTCTACATCGAAGTCGAGACTTAAAGGACCAGGGACTCCAATCGCCACGGATGGCACTCCAGTACTGAGTCTCGGCGGATCCAATGTGCTAGTTAGGGCTGCAATTGTCATCATGTTAGTCAGAGGTCGACACATCGCTTCGGCGGTGAGCAATTATACAGAAGCTTCGACGGACTTACCGGATAATTTAACTCTCCCACGTCGTGGGTTCATTAGGTAGACTATGCGTGCATAGTCCAACCTTCCACTCTAGCGCTCACCTTCGGCATAATCCCGGCATAGTCAAACCCGCCTCTACACACATCCAACGTCCGAACGACATTATCAGGAAGTGGGAGGAAAGCAAGGAACCCAGGGGCGCATAGCCACAAGACTCGACCCTTGACCCGAGTCGGACTTTCAATTACGACCTTGGGTAAATCCAACTCGGACAGCCACGACGACACAAACGCGCGTGGCCACTTTGACTCGGATCTGAAGCGAGGATGCCAATCTGCTCACCCTCGTCGGCATACAGCCATGGTATGTTGACTATCTCGTGATTGTGATGTTGTGCTGAATGTTACCAGTGTATTCCTCTCCAATTCACAACCCCACCGCAGAAAGCCCGATCAGATCCCAAATACAACGTGGCTTGCCTCGCACGCAATCACTATCCTGTGATCTTCCAAGGCTCCTACGGACCTGCCCCACATTTCTATGGTCCCGGATTCAAGCCATTAATGACGGTGTGCCGACATGGCGGGGATCCACCTCTCGAGTTGTGCCGCTGTTCAGCACCGGATTGGACTTGCGCGGGGACTGAACGAGTTGGAGACAACTCTGCATACGGGAGGGATCACCACTATTTGGTTTAAGGCCAACGAGCAAACTGGCGGTGGTGCGGCGCTTTTGATGCGCATCCCCAGGTGGCCCATCACTTAATTCATACGCCATTCGCCACGATGCTCCCGCCCACTATGCAATACTAACTACCAATTTCACCAGGATGAGTTAGCGCTCAATGCCAACTGGGGTCACTCCTTCGCCGTCACCAAAAATCCCTCATCCCCGCCGTCCCATCTCCGTTCTGGATTGCTGGTGAGTATGCCCGGCATAGGGGGTTTTCTGCAGCGCATACCATAGGGCTGACGAAGCCGCGCACGTTCCCGAGAATGCTGCATCAATACTCATTCAGCTGCGTATGGTTGGAGGAATTGAAGAACTGATGCGAAGGATTGAGATGAAATGGTAAGCACTCACATTGCGAACGAGAGAGATCACATATTGACGGAGAGTAGCATTGGTTTATAGGTCAAAGGCATGGTTTATGAGCTCCAGTTTGATCTCGACATAGTTATATTAGTAATTTCTAATTCGAGACCATCAAAGAATTCACGAGCAATATGCAAGCAATCAGACCAGCTTGATTTGCTTGAAGCGTGGCTCCTGGACCACACGTTGCATCGAACCCTCATCTAGATTGGACTGATATAGACATATCGCCTCTCGACCTAGAGCAAGTCTGAGAGATTGTACATCCTCGGGCTGGAAGCGGCCTGTTTCGTAGCCACCCAAGGCACATCACCTCCCGTCCTTCTATGTACAGCCAAAGTCCCTTTGACGGTAGAACCGCTACCGTAACGAATAATGACACTCAGGACTAACAACTTTAGAGCTAAGAAATCAAGAACCGCGAGTATGATAACATCATGGGCAGGACCCCGTTCTCGGAATGTATGTGCTATTAGCCCTAGCTCCCCTTCTGAGTGGCTAACTATATAAAATCTTAATCAAGAACCTCCGGGTTCATTTTGAGATGGTGGACTTTCACTTTGTGGGTGTGTTGCCATTGGAGCGTATGATCCTGAACATTCGGCGCTCGTGGGCACCCTCCGTCGTCCAAGTGCTTCCCAAATTACGCCTTGTGCGATTGTGTCCCATGGGCCCTGGACGATATGGAAGATAATGCTAATATGTACAGGTATCGTAATACGTACGGTTACGAAAGATTTTATAAATAAACACGAGTGCACGGATAAAGTTGCAAGTGCCGCACACCGGTAGTCTACAGTCGATAATAAATACTACAGAAGATTCAAAACGCTATAACCATAGGAATTCCCGGTCGAAGAGTGCATATACGGACGCATAGTACATTCAGAAGATCAAATACGGCGAAGCCCATACCCATACCGAAAAACGAGGTTAGATCGGCCAGCCTCGCAGGAAAACACGCAAGACCCGTCTGGGGTGTAGCCCGCGTCGACCGCGGAACTATCCCCGCATAAAATACGAAGAATAAAGTATTTTAGGCCTGAGGAGCAGACGCAGCCCAATCTAAAGGAGAGGACAAAAGACCCTCCAATTTATCGAGTAGGCTGTCAAATGGATCTTCTGAGCCCGTTTTATACAGATCGATATCTTTGTTGGAGGCAAGAGATTCAGGAATCCCCGCGTAACAAGGGGAGCAATCAAACGTCCCTTCAAGGGAAGATTCGTTTGCCTCCCCAAGTTCCTTGAATCGGTTGTGAGACGGATCTTCCGGGCGTATTTTATGGAGCTTTTTGTTGAAGGCAGGAGCTTCGGGATAGAAACCCCCCTCGTAATAAAGAAAACGGCCCAATATCTCATCATGAGAAGGCCCGCTTGGCCCGGCAGATCCCGGGTAGTTGGATTCTGGTGAGTCAAGGCTCTCTGAATCCACACCCCCAACCCCACGTAAAGATGCTAGGAGCGGGTCGAGCCTGCATTCAATCGGTGCGCATTTGGGAGAGTTGCTCGGAATATCCGCGGGCTTCGGAAGAGTTTTATTGGTCTGGCCCATCGCGATCGACGTTGTACACATTTTGGTGTTAAGGTTCTGGGCTCTGGTTAGTACTCGTTGAGTCGCCTTGGGATAGTGGTTGCTTACCTTTGACTGCTCGCAACAAGGCAAAGTTATTTGCTCGTAAGGTTATGGAACACGGGTAGTAGTGGAGATATCTGTAAGGACCTCAACCTGCCCAGCACGCGGGTGATATAGCCCCCCGAATCCAACGTGATTGGTCAAAACTAGAGTGGATGCGCAGAGGAGCGGCAACCCTGGAGTAGCTGAACGCCACACGCCGGCCTATCAATCATCAATTTTCTACTTCAAGCAAAATGACAGGCAGGTTTCAGACTTGTTTGAGAAGTAATGCACAAACAAGGGAATGGCAACGAGAGTAGGGCTCGTCATAGATGATCGTCCATGGTTGCCAAGTGGTGAGACACCTAACATGTCCTGACACATGTCCAACAGGCCGATAGGCCCAGAACAGCTCCCCCCTTGCAGGTGCTCGGGGTGGCAATTCGCGCATGTCGGGGAAAAGGAATACCATGAGTGCGTGCAAATGACACCGTTACCATCACGGTTTGTATATGCTATATGTGGGTTGGTATGGCACCCCATTATTCCAGTTTCAATCGCCTATACGAGCACCGCGCATGTATTTACCGATTGGGGCTGGAATATCGGCGCTGAGGCACAGGCTTTTTTTTGGAGTCCCATTCATAGCCACGTTGGGGCCGAGTCCTATGTTAGATTACAAAATAGCTGGGGCATACCCCGCAAGGACAAAAGAGGAGTAAAACAGGGGTTACAGTATGCAGTAGCAATTAAAGTAAAGAGTAGAAAACCAAGCGAATAGAGTCTGAACGAGAAGCACGCACACACAAACCAAACTAAGCGGAAATAAACTAACTAATCTAGGTAAAGTTGATAACTAAGTAAAACGTCCAGCCGCGGAGATAAAGGAAAAGAGAGGGGAGGGAAACTCTAGGGTGGGGAGGAGGGTGAGACTGACGCCCAAGGGGGCTCAAGAAATGAATGTCGGGCCTCCGCATGTGCCGGGCAGTCGAGCAGGAAGTACGTCACAGTCTCCGGGACTGCATCGCAGTAAGGGCAGAGGGGGATTTTGCGCAGTTGGTGACCCAGAGGTCGCGTTGGAGGGGGACAAGCCGGTAGAGCAGAATCACATTGCGGCGAGGGAGGCCAGCGACCGGATTCAGGAAGCCAGAGGCGTCAACATGCCCAAGCCGAGCTGTATGCTTGGCCCCCGCGTCCGAATGGCACCAATAATCAACGGCTGCGGTGGGGTACTTCTCGTCGACCCCCTTGCGCAGGTGCTCCGAGTCTAGTGGGATCGGGAGGAGGCGTTGGAAGGAGCTGGGTGTTACGTCGCCGAAGTCCTTACTGCGAGCTGCGGCCGTTGCCCCTTCGTCCACCCGGCCGTTGCCCCTTATGTCCGTATGCCCAGGACACCACTCCAATCGGATGGTCAAACCAGGTTTATCCTTGCGCAACGTGCGGAGCTCCTCACGCGTCCCGATCGCCAAGAGGCACAGGCTTACTGTAGTGTCGGCGCGAACTTCTATTGATCCGGAGATTGCTGTCCTTCGTTTCAGCTTTTAGCATAAAGTGACACATTTAAAATGTGGATATTGCTGATTACGATTTCATCTAATTCATTACGCTGTATACATAGGTATACTCAGATGAATCGTTTGTTGTATTAATACTAGTCTGAGAAACTGTGGAGTGCATATCGCCCACGCCTCGCTCTTGGAGGGTCCAAAAAAAGACAAATTTTCCTGACGCTACCGACGTCGCGCTACTATCAAGGGCCCTGTGAACGCCGTTCAGTTAGCTAGGGGCAGCGCCCTGGTAACAAAAGTTAGTATCTTCGCCCATACTGGAAGACCAACGGGTATTTTCGGGTGCGAATACATTACTTGGGAGTTCGATGAGCTCGCTTAGGTAGCTTTAACACGTGGGCAATGCATCGGTTCCTCAAGCACACGTCGGCGGTATAACGAAACGAATAACATCACTGCTAACTACACGCATACATACGCACAAACTCCAAACACTTTAAACAAGGGACGTTCTGGAATCAAAGATCAGCACAGCCATATCATACGTTCGCGAATCCACGATGGCAGCTGCGATCCCGATGATCACCGCACAACTCATCTGTTTGCAATCCTCAACTCGGTAAATCTGGTTGCTCCTTAAGCTTTGTCTGTATCGCCCTACTACGGTCCGTTCTAGTCTAACTTAAACCTTCCGTAACGGAGTGGCCAAACCTCCCTAAGTTGCCAAGGCGGCAAAGACTCCCTCACCAAACTAGATCCGCCTGTACACGTAGCCCTTACGGGCCTTGAAGTACTGGGCCACTTTAAGCCACCAAACTCGGTTGTTAGAATCCCACCGTTGAGTGTTCTGGCCGTACGTATTATCGTGATACCTAGTACTGGTAATGTATATACATATATACAGTGTAATTTACCAATAGCCTGCATCGAGTTCAAGGTTTTAGATAAATCCGTTGCCAAACCTATTCGCCGAACTGAACACAAATTCGCTACTTGGGCTCCCGCGAATGCATCTTCCGTTCCAGCTCACGAATAAACGTTGAACGAAAAAAAGATAAAAAGATAGATAGGATTCCGAGTACACCTAGATATATAAATTACGAGGCCGGAATTACGGCAACACAAAATATGAAGAGCAAATGCAAAAAATTGTCCGAGACTCCGAAATGATAAGAGGCATGCATATAAAAGAATGAACCATATGGAAATGCCGTTTTCAATCATAGCAAACACAGAATAATAAGCCCATCATATCAACCTGTAGAAGTGTGCGTGCATAAAGCACGGGTGAACGAACTAGCTTAGAGCCTCTTTTCCGCTTCCGCGATGAAAGGGGCAATTAATGGATTTTTGTTCCATTCACTAATTAGCGGGCCTGAAATCTCATCTGGCCCGGACTGAGAGTTTGGCGCGAAAACCTGGGGAGAGTCGAGGGGATCTACCTCACTAACCTCCTCGGACTCCTTAAGATCCCAGTAAAACTCGGTGTCACAATCATAAAACTTGGATTGTGAGTTATGAGTCTTCTCAGGTTCGGGAATACAAGACTGCGAGCGGCCGGTCCGCGCGGTTCGCAATGAGTCACGAGTCGAGGATGGCGCTGGGTTGGGGCTCGGACGCATTTTGCTCTCTTGCGAAATCGTTTGGCTGCTCTTCTCCATCCGTCGAGTTGGAGACCTCGGGACAGGTGCCCTCTTCTCTAGGCTCCGAATGAGTGTAGATAAGTGCCCCCTGTTACTAGTGTCCTCGGTGGGTGCGGGTGCGTTTTGAAGGATGGCTGAAGCAGCTGGTCTAGTGGATGCCATGCACCTAAGACATTTTGTCACCAGGGAGGCTCCAAGGTTGAAGATGGATTTGGGAGCCATGGAGCTATCGGAGGGTAGTAGGAGGAGATATGAAAGGATAATACACTGAGGGCAAAGGTGACTCGGACAAGGTGTCTAAATATCTACCAGATAGGCCGCTTGCCCCTCCCTCCGCCTCTCGGTTGTCTTAGGAACCAAGACACGGGCGCACGTCTGAACTGTGCCCATCATGATCAGCAACTTGGTCATCGAAAATCGGTATTAACATGCCGTTTCAGGACATCGGAAACTCGCTCCTCCTCTGCCATTTTTGGATCTTTGAGTGGCCATAGAATTTATCACGGGGCCAGCAATCGTACGGGAGGTGACGGTCCCGCCCACCCCCATAGAGTAACGTGATGCTGGAACGAGGCATGAGGCGGTAGGCCCGTGACTTGGATTCCAGCGCTTCTCTTGATCTAGGTGTCCGGCGTTGGGGGCCAATTGAGAACATGCGATATGATCAGCAAACCTTGTGATTCCTCCAGAGATTTGACTTGTCTCCTGGGGTCTCTGGAGATCTTAATTCTATAACAGATATAAAAGGACACGTGGCCAAAGTCAAAAATGGCTTCTACACACGTACATTTATGTCTTGTTATGGCAATTAGCCTCCGGACATCCCTGGAGACGTGAGGAGACAAGTCCGGTCTCCGGGCAAATTTCCGATTTCGGTGAGTGGAAAGTGACCATCGACCCAAGATAGGGGAATGATGGGCACCGCCGGTAAGAGAATCCGGAGTAAAACAGCTACAAACGATTGACTCATAGTAAGACTGGGAGATTATGAGATGAGACAAGCTCCAGACGGTGCCGATCGCACCCTTGTGAGACAAGGGTTAAACCCCCTACATACTGGAGTACCAACACGTCTTCCCTCCTATGAGTGCATCGCATAGGAAATTGATGGGCTTACCGGTGGCTCTTACACATCGTTGTTTTATTGAGGCGCATATAGGCTCTAGTCGGTGACGGTGATCCCTTCAGCCAGCATTTGACTTTGCCATAATGACATGATTGATGGTACGGCTAAATTGTCTCAACACACATATGATGATGTCTGAAGTAATTAGGAGTTGTTGAAAATATACTCTGGTGGGCAAAATGAACAAGGAGCCACACTTCACATAGCCACATCCAAGCCACGAGACCCCCATGCAATCCGGAAGCTGCTTGCACCAAATTTGTCAAGCCATCACGTCGATAATTGCGAGCGCTTCAACTCGAACTTGGAGCAAACGGACCTTCATGGAATAGCTGAACCCCCCCCCCCCCCAGACAAAATGATTCAGACAACAAACATAACGTACAGCCCCCTGTATGTCGCCAGCACTCTGGGTTCCTTCGAAATGCCTACAAACAATCTGCGTTTCCCTCTCTCGATGTACGATGGCAATCGCGAAGTCCGACTCCAAGGTTTGGCGTTGCCCAGCGTCGAATTAGAGTTTTTCCAAGCGAGACTCAATGAATTTGGCGCACTTGTGAGCGGGAGAAATTTCTCGTATTTATCTGAGTTTCGCGGTTAACCAGCTACGCAATGGTAGTAAAGGAATTTTGACTGACATATGAGGGCGACCCGTCTTTCACAACAGATCTCATTCATCCCAGCTTTCTATTTCCATCCCAATCTAGGCGGTCCTGGCGGACAAACGCGCGCTCTGAGGCCACCAAACCCATGGATTAGAAACAACGCCTCTCACTCTAAATGGATAACGGGTGCGGAAGAGGGGGGGGGGGTAATGGAGGAGATTATCGCGGAGTCGGCACCGCAGCTGGCAAAAGCACGAGAAACGGGGGCGGGGCTCGACCTTCGTAGGCGACACGAGGTCAGATTAAGCTTGAGACACAAGGGCGGCAGGACATTTACCTGATTCTAAACGTTTGTCTGGACCGGGGCGGTGCCGAATGGTGAACGTTTGTGTGGGTTGAAATTGTCAGAGGTAAAGATGGGGAAATGAGAGGCGATATTACTTGTATGAGGTTCCGTGGCACACACGTTGTGAGGGCCCGCCACCTGATGAACCGGGAACACTGCTACGATGATACTTGTGCCGTGGTATTACCTCTACTAGTGACCCCGGGAATGCCGCCGGCAGGTTAGCCAAGGATCTTGCTCGTTCGCTAAGCCCATCCATCCCTCCTCTGTATGGGCACCAGCACGTCACTTCAGCCACGAGCACATTTGGGAGTCCGACGGGCTTACCAGTGGCTGTCCCGCATCGTTGTCTTCTCAGGATGGACTCTGTCGCGGGTAGTGTCCCTTCATCCAGCACTCGCCTTGGGCACACAGAAACGATGAGCATCAGCGATTATCTGCATATACGTCTGACCTCCAAAGACCTCCAAAGATCGTCGTAGAGATGAGCAAGGGCCTGAGATCAGCTTGCGCACAGCGGGTCTCGACCCCTCGACCCTGAGGCCGGCAAATTGCGATGCTTAGTCACCCAATGATGACCCCACAACAATCAACAATAACCTCAATTCTGCAACCAGCGCGCCAATGTGCTCACTCTCCGTACGATGCGACCACTATCATAGTTGACTCTATTATCGCTAGCTTTTAACGTTGTACTGGATTTTATCGGTGCACTCCAATCCCACTTGAACCCCTTGTAGTTCAAGGCGCTATATCCCACATGACATCACCATTATACGATCTCCGGGGACCTACAAACGCGACCTACACCTCTATGGGCGGGGCTTGCCGTGCAACGACACTTGCGAAGTTCGGTTCTTAGGATGTGCTGTTATTCGACGCTCAATTGATTTACTTGAGACCACACGAGTTGGAAGCACTTGCTTGTAGGTAGGGGAATCCGATCATGTTGATTTCATTGTTTATGGCTAACGAGCATACTGAAGGTGGTGTAGGGATTCTAATAAGGTCTAAGATACCCACGTTTCAATCTACAATTTGTTTGCTATGATTCTCCGAATACTACTCAGCACTACCCGCTGATTTCAGAGTGAGCCACCGCCCAACATAATCACCTCGTCGTGATCAAACTCTAATCTCCACCGTCCTGCCCTTCATTAGCTCCGGACCTCGAGTGATCATATCTTAGTCGGGATAAAAGAGTTGACTATTAACATGGAAGTAATGAAGTATTTCAACCCACTCAAGGCGTGGTGCCCTGACCGCACGCCATCTCGTACCCTCATATAAATTGGATGTGTGCAAACATGCCGTGTCTCGATCCAAAGCAAACTTAAGCGGCAATATGCTCCCAGCCTGAATAAAGTACTCAGAAGATATCCGAGGTATGTCACCTCCCGTCCTTGTGCGCGCAGCTGGAGAAGTGGAGCCTTCAAGCTTCGAGGTGTCAGTATGTCATAACCCCTGGCATCTGTTCTGACCGACTACCCTTAAGGCGTTGCTGTAATCGGGGGTTTGAGTTGTCTCGTTTAGCACATGCGGATATTATTCGGCCATAGAATGAACGCAAAATTGTTCCCGCTAGAGCCCATGAACTCGGACGTCGGGGTTCATGCAAAAGGCATCTTGCCTCACCCAGACCGCCCCAAAGGTATACCGGCAAGGTAGGGGTCAAGCAGATATGATTAACCTTATCTAGCCGACGATCAAAGTACGTGACAGCATCACATTCTCCTATGTAAATACACCAATGAATGCGAATTTCGAGTATCCAAAACGAAAAAATGTAGTAAATAACATTAAAATCATGTGTGCGAAGTTTCAGCTCAAAATTCGCAGAGCCGGAGAAGGAGTTTACGTGAGAAAATGGCTCGGGGAAGCAGTCACAGAGATCACGTAAAATCACGATACACTTCCTCCCCTGTTGGCCTCCTGCGACTCACCCGAATTGCTCCTGCAACCATGTGCAGATAATTATCATAAAATAGATTCAGGTGTTATAAACAAGCTTTGAGATCCTTGGACCGCTTTTCACCTTCTGTAACAGCTCTTCCATCCCCCAGAATCTTTTCGCGGTATACTGGTATACTTGGTGACCGTATTTCCTTGCCGCCCAAACCAACAAACGACCATCACCTCCTGTCATATACTCATTGCATATCCTGCGAGTGCGAATGCAGAGCCTTTCCGGTACTTTCAGGCGAGCTGTTTGAATTTCAGTAACGTGAGCAATAGACTAACCAGCGGGTATCGTCGCATATACAGTAGTCACTAATAAACTTATGCACTTAGCAGCTTGACGCAGCTGATAGACCCTATGGTTGAATGCACACTTCACATTCTTTCTGAGAGGCATTGAGCTGCTCGATGTGTGGTTGCAGACTGACTTGTAGAGATGGTGACATGCACAACATTGGGCGCTTTGGGGGTCACAACACCTTATCAGTCACTGATAACATGCACAATTGCAACTTGCTCCCAAAACTCTTCCCTGAGCTCTGCGAATTTTGAGCTGAAACTTCGCACACATGATTTTAATGTTATTTACTACATTTTTTCGTTTTGGATACTC
>WSTI01007898.1:0-10760 GCA_019616915.1 Ceratobasidium sp. 423
TAACCTATCCCCTGGTAATTCCAAACACCCGGGAATCTGGAATTATTATAAACTCGTTTATAAACCATGTAAGTAATTCATGTTTGAAATTTAGTTTCAAACTAATCATTATTAACAGTACCCTACGGGTGTGCGACGAGCGCTTGGCGCAAGATGTAATTCACGCTTCGCCAAAGTTGGAAAGTTGGCCCCAGTCATCACACGCGCGCACGACCATCACTGCCCACTCATGCGAGATATGATCACCCATCGTGCACCAATAGCAACACGCCTTGTTCATTATCGACCATATTCGTATTGCGCGTTCGGCCTACCGACGCGCCTTCATTTTTTCGGCTACACCGTTTTCTGGACATCTCTACCCCCCCATGTACATGGAGACGCCATCAATGCCGCTATTGGACCCATTATTTCTATTCGTGGACTCATTATCGCCCCCCCCGGGGACACCATTTCCGCCCTTTGGGGGATCTCTGTCCGAGTACAGGATCATTTTTTCATTCGTTCACCCTTCGGGGAATTCTTGTTCGTCGTGATCAGGGTATTCGTCCACCCTTATGGGAACTTTGTCCGCCCTCTCGGGACTTCGGGAGTCTGTATATCGCACGCTCGAGAAAAATCGTACCGTCCAAATTTTCTCACCACCCGTAGCTCCCGCTTATGATATTCGTTGCAAACTAGCTAACCGTTAACAAAACCTATACTGTTCTCTACGTACGCACAATTGCATTTCAGTCGTAAGAAGGAAAACAAGAGCTCAGCTCGATACAACAGCGGCCAAGCACGCAGTCTCCACCCTTTTGTTGTTTACCCCATCGTGTGCATCCTGCTTTGGGGGTGACCCGCCTGTTCTAGTATGCGGGTGCCTGGTCACCCCAAGCTTGCTGAACTGGCCATTTCATTGCCCCCAGTCGCCTCGTGAAATCCCGGCCTTCCTGGGGTGAGTTCTGCTCGCCTCTGGGTGCCCCAAATCCCATCCGGTGCGCGCTACGCGCCGGATCCCCCAGGCCCATTCGTATTGGACTGTTTTGCCCGAGGTGCTGTGGGTCAGATTTCGTTACACCCCAAGTATTCATCCGATGTTCCTAGAGCTTCCAGAAGCCCCTGTGCGTAATTATTTGCATGATACAGTGCTATTATACAGGTTCAAATCTAAGTATGCAGGGCAGCGCGCGTTGGTTCTTGATATCTTTGACAAGATTGAACACGTCGGGGAATGATTCAGTGTCGCTGCTGGAATCATCCGCAAAAGGCATCTGTGGTAAAAAGCGGAATCGGAGACGCCTGCTTTATCCGTCCCACGACTGGGGCCGAGGGCAGAGCGCTCTCGAACACGCATTCTAGGAAATTTGTGGAGCCCGGGTCGCGATTCATAGTTCCAATGGAAGCAAAAATTATAACAACAGTGAGGTGTCCAAATCCTTAATATAATATTGTTAAAAACTCAAATACTGAGATCCGCCGGTAAAAATAGCCACCTCGCCACGCCAATCAGAGGATGACTAAGACAGACCAACCCCGCAATCACGTGGTTTTGGACCTGATCTTCGTCAATTTGCGGTCTCCTGTTGGATTGCGTTGCGCGTCTCTTGTAGTGGCGTATATCGTCACTCCATCGGAAAGAGTAGTCCAATGATCCCCAAACATTTTGTTTTATACGGGTTCCGGCGAGATGGGACTACGACTTATTATTGGTGCGCGTGGTGGTTGCACTTTATACCTGGTGACCACGGAGGCTGACGTCAACAAAGACTAGACGTGGCGCAAGATGGTCGGCTTGGATAAACGGGTGCACTGGTGGGGTGGTTCACGAGCGGATCTGGTCATCCCAGCTGGGAGATGTCACTCGTCGAAATCGTGAGTTTTGCTGCGCGTGGAAAAGATCCGAGCTAATGGCCAATTTCGAGAAAGACGGCGCGGGGTGCGTATGCGGTGATGGTGGCAACGGGCTTCACTCTGCTGCTTGCCTTGAAAGTCGCTCCCCTATCCATTTCTCACGTACGCCCCTCCCGCCACCCAGGCAACCCCGGTTATAGGACCAGCTCTTTCCCCTCCACCACGGGACAGCGTCCAAGACGGGGCTGGGTGGTCACCGACGGTGCCGTTATACCCCGTGAGGCTCTCGAACCACTCAGACGACGTGTAATATATTCTACGAGTGTCTACACCCAACCCATCGCGCCTTCTCGGTCTCATCCACTTGCTGAGATCTAGATCGGCAGTGGCTTGCAATATTTGCCTCTATCCCTCGTAGTAGGGTGCAGGGCGACGCGAGGGCGGGAAAGCACGATTCTAAAGCAGGAGCGCGAGACTCAACGACGACAGATAGTTAGGTCTTGACACCAAGCGGGGAGAAGACCGGCTATTTATTTTAGCCTGAAGCGTCACTCGAAAAAGCAGTGTTGATTATACGGGTGAGTTTTATTGAGCACTTTCGGGTAGACGGTCATGAATACGCCTTGTGGTTGAGAAACAGCCCAGTTCAAGCTAATTGACACGCCTCACCATACCCCTGAAATAACGGGGCATATTTATTGTATGTATTCTTTGACACTGTAATGTACACTTTTGTTATACTTTCTTTGGGCATAGAAATGACCAAATTCCATGTGACCGAGGTTGTAATTAGAGCCGAAGACTTTGGCATGAAGTTCCTGAGAGGTTGGGCGCAGTAAAGGTCTTCGCTTGTGCCTGTAAATTCCGCTCGGAACTCAAGATGGGTTTTATTGCGCCACAAAGTCTAAGCGGATAACCTAGTCTCGAGTCGGATGTTTATTAGCCGGTTGTAGATCACGATCAGAATATAGCATGCCATCGATCAATCGCCTCACGTCATCGACATCGTGGCTTTGTTTGATTCGATCGATCGGGGTTCGCAGCCGCCTGATCAGGAGTTTGCCTCAAGGCCAGAGATGAAGTCTGCGTTTTAGAGGTTTGTTTGCATACACTTATATTTCCCTTTGAATAAGGTTCCAACGTACGCGCCGCATGGTTCGTTATCCAATCCACCATGATTCTCCTTGAACTTTCTGCCTTGCTCGAGATCAACATGGACTGAGTAAGAAATAAGCATGCAATTATCGTGCCCAATCAAACGGAGGCGGTGTTTAGCTAGTATGCTCTGGGTTGCTAGGTTTTATTGGAAGTATGTAGGTGACAGTACGAGGCACCAGGAGATAGGTAAATGGTGGCATCCGATCCGTCGGGATAGGATAGGAAAGGCCTGTTGTCGAATAGCTGAATATTTCTATTTGGGTGCCCAAATTGGGAGATGGTGATGAATGTGAATAGTACGTCCATAAGTCCGTGATCGAATCGAAAAAAAGATATATACTGACTTGCGATACGGTTAACGGATCCTGGAGGGATCTTGGCAATCAAAGGCATGTCCATCCCTCGACACATATCCCGTGGGTGGAGCTGGTTCTTGAGGTACGGGGGCGTGAAATAGGGGCAGGGTGCAATAGGATGGATTCGCTGGGGCAATATCGGATGTTTTATGCTCGGGTCCTACAACGGAGGGTATATTGGAATATATGAAGAAATGATAACACTCTCACGTACCAGGGCAGAACACATCGCTGAGTAGAACAAAAAGAGGTGAAGTGCGCTGATATGTCCTAATTTTCCGACATTAACTTACCATTTAGAGAATTCATTCCGTTCTTCGTACGGATAGGGATCTTCAAAAGATGAGTAAGAAATTGAACAACGATATAGGACTGGTAATTCTACCCTTGAAGCCTGGTACAAAATGAAGTATTCAGTCACCTGATCAAGACAACAACCAAGCAACCCACCAGTTCGTGCCCAAAATGTGTCGTGAGATATCCAATCCATCGCTCCATCAGGCCCGGAATGCTTAAGCTCCGAAATGTGTTGGCAGCCCGTGTTCGAGCAGTTCCCAGGATCGCGGCAGTAGTCGATATGTGCGTGACGACCCTGTGCCAAACACACGAAATTACACAACAGGGGAACAGCTTCATCCGGGGAACCCAATTTTCGCCATCGCGTGGTTATCACAGATCCGTGACCCGTATCATGCAACTGTTGATCGTGTCCTACATCAAGCAAGGTGGTTCGGTGTTAGCAATATGATACACTGAAATTGGGAGTTACCAAAGGGTAGTCTACAAAAGTATTCGCAATTCGGGCAGCGAACGTCGCAGAAATGGAACGCATTTTCCCCCGCGTCGTGTGTATGCGCACCCTCATGAGACAACTTTCCGGGAGAGATCGGTATGGCGCAAGAAAGTCTGTGACCAACTTGAGTGGAGCGGATATATTTGGACAAGGGTTGATTCTGGGCTACGAAGGGACGGGTCTCGATCTATATATAGCTTCATATGTTCATCGTTCGGTATGATTTATAAGAATTCCACAAACCTGACATATACCATCTGATTCACAGAGTTTCGCACAGTTGTGTTCTTGATCACACAGGTGAACCGCTTTCGAATCTAGTCCGTGGAAGTGGTCCATGCTACAACATGGCCGTTGACACAGAATACATTCAATGGGGCAGGCTCGGGTATTGTCGCAAGCATGACGTTCGTGCGGTTCATTCCTAGTAAAATGACCCAACAGGTTTGTTGTCGGCTATTGATTCCGGAGACAGTTTTGCTCACCAGGGGATAGTACAGGTTCCCGGACAGCTGTACAATCCGCCGTTATTTCCGTGCCCAACATTACGAAGGTCGCAGGGCTACAGGTATAATCTCATTAGCACTGTACAATAACCAGAGGGCAGCTGTGAACTCTACCTTCCCACAGATGTGTGCTTGAGCAGAGCATATATGCTGGCCTTCATGATCCAAAGGCTAGTGATTATCAACAAATATGACTCATATGGGGAGAGAAACGATCGGTTTACCTTGATACACGCCCGAGCACAACCACCTGTCACGCTTAGGTGGCATAAAAACCCACAGGAATGGGCCCTCACGTCGCACCTGAATCCTTTTGTGTCAGTGTATACTCGAGTGGCGAACAAAATTGGTCTAACATATGCCTTCCTCTGTGACCAGCACTGTGATCAAGGTAATTACTCGTCAAACTATATTGGATATGGCTCGTCTAAGGTACTCACGGTAAGCCGCATGAGTCGCGTTGCGAATGGTCCTCGACGACCTCACAGTCAAAGACACATCGATGACTGGTTCCGCAGCTGTGTTCGCCATAGTGCCTGTATGGCCGGAGACACAGTAACTGGCAACTCGAGCATCCAGATGAACACAGTCGGACAGCATTCCTCATACCGATAGAGGCTGCATGGAGCTTGTTGGTGAGGTTTCGAATATCCCGGTTGCCTGGGGGAAAGCACTCGATGTTCACGTCGACCCACTTCTGGACAAGGGCGAGGCGCTGGTCGAGGCTGTCGTATAGACTCTTCTGTAAGATCTCAACGTATGAAGTATCGGGTATCTGGTGCCGGGTACCGATGCTTTGCCCACAAGACTTGATGAGTGCACGCAGGGCTTCCTCTGCCGAGCCCGCACTCTCCACAGGTTTTCCAGTTGTGAACTCGGGAATGAAAAGCAAAGGCATGTAGTCTGGTATGTCAAGTTCCATATCGGCATACATATTCTGGTCCGGAAATCAGTTAAGCAACGGGATACTGACAAAGTAAAGATGCCTTGCCTTGAGTGGACCTTCCTCGAGCCGCCCGCAACTCAGCGCATTTGGCAACCTCTCCATCAACTGATGAGCGCGATGGGTGGCGACATTTTCTGGTGCTCAAAATGTTAATGCAAATCATCTCTCGATATGATAATAAAAACTTACGGTCCATTGAACCCCAATCACTAATCTGGAGAGGCGATGAGATCGCGGCACGGGTGTGATTGCCGTGCAATGCTCACCGTGACTTTGGCCATCAACGTCTTCAGATTGTGTAAGAATGCGCCACAACTATCATGTGTAAACGGTTGTTGATTGAGTTTCTGGCGCAGCCGACCCAATGTTGTATAGAAGTTGTGCGAGTTGGCGCTGGGCCATGGGACAATTTGGATGTGACCACGGTGAAGACGAGTAATAAAATTCCTATCTCTTTCCTTCTCCACGGTACCCTGGAACTCGAGCGAGAGCCTGAATTCACTCAAGTTAGCACTTGTTCGTGATATAAGAATATCGGGTGCGCACTTCTTGATAATCTCCTTTGAATCCGCATTAGTCACATCTTTGATGATAATTACTAGCGTCGACTGAGCATGTATGGTAAATAATTAGAGCAGACTGATCCTGGGTCAATACTATCTTACGTTGAAAAGCCTTTTGTTGACATTGGGATCGATTACCGTGGCGGATGATTGAAAGCTCTGATCGTACATAACACTTTAAGTCACCCTGGTTTAACTCCTGTCCCTCGCATAGATCACATACCTTGAACAGGTTGAGGATGTTGGTTGATATCGCAAAGTTATCGTGGAATAGCACCTGTGACCAAATGATCGATAATGGTTGGGAGGTCAGCATCGTTGAATGAATTGCCTTACGAGGTTGGAAATGGCGGTGTTAAACAATACGAGCAGCGCGTCCTCTTGTGTAGTTCGCCGGGTGGAATGAACACCTAGAACATTTACAAGGTCAGAGTCGGCACCCCCTACGAAATTGTATCATGAACCCTTGAAGTTAAGGGATACAAGGAGGTGTTCGTCCGTTGGTGTGCAAGAGAGCCATATTCCCTCGGCCGCACGCATGGCAGATCCAGCAAACGAGGTGTCTGCCAAGTGATTAAGACTATAGCTCTTGCCTATATGCGTGAATATGTAAGCTTTTGTGTGAAGTGCATCTTTCAAAGCCACGAAAATACTACTAACCTATGTTTTGTTCGCCTGTAGTAGTTCCGTTAATTGTTCTTCTCACGTTAGATAGAATAAATACTTGCCCATTGAGCTGACCACCCGAACAGGCTTGTTTCGAATGAAATCTCAGTCAGAGACCAGGGGTAGGATGGCGAGAGAGATGGTCACCTTTGTAGCCATGTATGACTGCAGCAGGGATTCATACCATCCAAGGCTCAGAGCATCAACAATCCCTGGAACATCGGCTCCCAGTAACGAGCGCTCGTATTCCGGGTCCCAGACGCCATCCTTGAGAGGGATAAAATGGTTCCCTCTCATCACGGCTAGACTGTACATAAGTCAATACGGTTGGTTAATTGGCATATATCAAGGTTGGGCCAAACCGAGGCTTACTGTAAGGGAATCAAGCACAACAATTCAACGATGAAACTCCCCAGTTTGAACTCTGAAATTTTGTCCACTATGTTCCTTCCGAATTTGCTCGTTCCTCTCGCTCGCATTGCCGTAAGGGTCTCGCCTATGGGTTTCCACGAAGTATTCTCGAATGCCGATATTACCCCGACAAAGTATTCCCCCACCCCTTGTAGCCCGACAGAAGATGCAAAGACCAGTTCTCTCGGTTGCCTGTCGATCACTATGGGCGTATTTCGGGCAACCGCCGGAACCACAGGGAACTGTCTCCACACCTCCAAGTGACAGTCGATTAAGCTATTATTGATTTTCTTAATACCCTTTTTGCGGAAAGAAAAATCATTCGCCTTTTGCGTGATTTGCAGGACCGTCGAGGTGAGTGCTCTGGATGCCGCATCAAATGATACAACATGCACTCGTCCTCGACCATCAAATCGTGTCGCCACTCGGTGGCCATCGCATCCACCGAGTCCGGTCGAGTCGATGCCTCTTTTGTTGGTTCCAAATGAGGCCCAGTGGAATGCCAGCAACCGATGCGAACTCGAATGGTTCCCGGGTACGACGACAAGTAGACAAGATCCGTCAGGTGCAGAGAATGCGTCGACGATGGGTCGATCGATCTGAAGAGATACAGCCCTGTAGATGTATAAGAGATCATAGCCGCCCTTGGGAAATGACACATACCGGAATTGCTGAGTGACCAATGAGAAAATGCGCACCCGGCCCGATGTTTCTACCAAACAAACCTCTTCAACGCCGGACACAAAGCATATGTTGCGGAGATCAATAGGCCTGTTATTGTACCAGTTCTTGAGGGAGATGGGAGAGCTGCGGCTTTGGAGATTGGCGAACATTTCATCGAAGATATATATCGATAGTTTTAGATCGTTCTAAGATTTGCATTTGCATTAGCTTTCTCTTTTGGAAGTCATGAGATAGTCAGTCCACCTCGTTTCCATGGACAACCGCGAGCAGACGGGTTGTTTGGTCGAATGCAAATTTACGCTGAGGTCCTCCGAACGCGTCATGGCTCAGTGATGCCTTGCCATGAGTTGCGTTAACCGCATGATCGATCGTAGCGCTGTTTTCGATGAATATATGTGTTCGCCCTGGTTCAGACACCGCGACCAGACACTTATCGCGAACGAGTTGTACGAACCTACAGCAACTAGTTAATGCACGCCCCTACTTCTTCAGGTTCGACTCCGACGCTCACTCTACTGACCGCCCTTTTTGCAAGGTGAGCTCAAACTTGTGTCTTGTATCCACTTTCGGTTGAGGTATATGAGCTCCGTCAGCCTGGCATAGATGGCTGTCTTGTTCTGTAAGTTCAAGTGGGTATATGCTATGACGGTTCTGGGCTGGTCGTAGGGAAGTCACCCTACCACCCCAGTGAAATTGAGCTACACAGCACCCATGAGGTAAATTTGCGTAGAATAGCCGTAGTATCGATGATGGGTCTCACCGTTATCATCTTGGCCTTGGCTCTGCCCACCCTGAATTGACCTAATCCAGTCTACGTGACGCAATCGACTGGTTCCGGTGAGCTCTGGTGTTATCCTTAGACTGGTCATATGAAATGTACTTACCATGCACTCGAGACCATAGCTTCTCTCAGCTCTCGCATCACCACCTCGAATGTGCGTTGCAACCCTTCCCGGTATGCATGCCCACGAGCACCACTTGCAGCGCTATTTTGGCGTCGCCTTTCCATCGAAGCAATTCTATCCAGCTGATCGGCAATAACCTTGTTCTCAAGCGTCTCCAGGTTACGGCCAAGTGCATCGTGAACCTTTCGCATGAGCCCGGAGAGAGCAGGATACGTTTGTTGCATTGTTTGGAGTTGCAAAACAAACTCAGGATCAGAAATTCGGGTGGTGGGGTTGCTTGGAAGGGTCGGGTTCGATCCAAGATTGGTTGTGGCATCGGAATAATCACCGCTACTCCGAAGGGGCCAGCTTGGTGCCCAGGTCGACGAGGCTGGTAAGGTAGGTGAGGTAGGCCAGGCTGCAGCTCCCCAGTTGAATCTTCTGGATGATGTTTGGGCTATTTCCCTCGCGCTAGCCTGGTCGTAGGTCCCGTTGAGTACACTTTTGATGAAATTTCTATGTTCGTCGTCGGATTGATTAGGGTTCTGCTCAAGATATCCTTTCACCAAGCCCCATTTCCCCTTTAGTGACTGGAATTCCCTGTCCGAGACAACGTCTGGCTTTTGCTTCCTGGCCACCTCGTCGGCTACTTTGTTTAAACCAGGATAGTCCTGATGTAAAAGGGCTGTCCACATTTAAGCCTAATGAGCCTAAAACTTCCATTCACATAATACCGCGCACTTACCCGTTACTTCGGGGTCATGAGAAACGTCGAACATTAATTTGAGTGAGCTGTGGCCGTGGTGAGTATGGTTGGATCAAACAAGAATATCACGGCTACCCACGGGTAGAGTTTGTCGTAAGTTATTCGAACCAGGTGCTGAATCTCTTCCAGAATCTTTGGTCTATCACGGAGTATTTTTTCGTTAATGCCCTTCTTATCGGGATTCTCCATCCTCGATTGCTCAGCCTTGAGCTCTCGTATGCGTCCGTCATACTTGGCAAAAATACCCCTGTGCTGGCTCCGCAACCCGTGGGCAGCAAGGACCTCCAGGTCAGTCGGTGATAAGTTCCCCAGCTGGAGGGGGCAGTCCTTCGATCTGGTTCAGACGAAGGATGGAGCCTTCAGTTTTAATTCAGGATGGGTAAAGGTAGCCTTACTCGATCATCTTCTTGAGGTTCATAGGGCTGACATTACTATCGAAGTGTTCCACTTCAGATTGCTCTTTCTCGTGCCTGACCACCAATAACGCGGTCTTTTGCTCCCCCGGGACTAGCCCGACTCGCGAGTTTGCTTGATCGTGACCTTGGGGTAGCACCCTTGATTCTACGGCAATCTAGTCCCCAGTTAGCCACCATCCAGACATCTACAGAATAAAACCTGTACCGTGAAACCGGGAGTTCCAACGACATCCTCCTTCTGTTCGAGAGGCTCAGTTACCTCAAACTCAAATAATCGAGCATCGTTCTCGTCCTCTGGTTGATCCACTGGAGGATCCTCGTGGTATGCCGTTTCTCCCCAGACAAAGGCCCGCGCTTGAGAGGACGACACCAATGCAATCATTTGATCGGCTAGTTTATGCAAATAACTGCACCCGGATGAGTTAGGCTCATGGCCACATGAAAGATAGAACTTACCGCATAAAGAGCACCCGGTTCCGTTTTATGGACGACGACGCAACTTGGTCGTCCCATGTTGTATCCTCAGGCCAGTATATCATATACGCTAATTTTGATGTTCCCTGGCTTTGATGATTGGGGTCTAAAGCCAGGTACAAACCGGATGGAATTGCAGAAGACGAGCCAACTGGGCTATTGGTCCGAGAAAGGAGGTTTGCGCTGCTGGCGATGATAAGTCACCTTGCTTCTGCAAGGTCACTCCGGGGTCTAAAATGAGTAGCTCAAATCTGCAACTCACTAAATCACGTGCCATGTGTACTAAGTTACTGTAATATAA
>WSTI01007899.1:0-10756 GCA_019616915.1 Ceratobasidium sp. 423
ATCTCACCCGACTCCGTTCTCACCCCCGGACTCGAATGCGTGTGACCCGTGGTACATCCACTGCGATACCCTCACGAATCGCCTGCCTCCTTGACGGGTCAGTATAACGTGCGCGTATATTAACTGCGCAAGTACCACCCATAATTATTTATCCGCTATCTATATAAGTTGGGGCTTACCCAGGCCGCCACCCGCGCACCCAGGAATTTGCCGCTCAAAGATATAAATTCGGAACCACAACTAATCTGACATTACTAATGGTGCGCGGTGATTGTGGCAGAACCTTCCAATCAGCCCGATCAGCCCGCTCGGCTTTTGGAATCATCGAATAGCCGGATTCTAGTATATAAATCTGATGCTGCCTGTCGTTTCGATCCATTCCCGCCGTCTGTCATACACATTTGAACTAGCTAGCTACTATATCGTAGGCCGCTACCACTGAGCTACTCGCTTCCGTACTTGACCTGGACAAAATGGCAAACAACAAACAAGCTTGGGAATTGATTGCTGAGCGCAAGCGCGAAGACCGGGCGAATCGCTTGAAACCCTATTCGGATTGGAGCCTAGGAGATCTGAGTCCTCCACCATCGCAGAGGAACGTGATACCATTTGTACATGCTCGTCTCACTGACAGGGAGCGATCGTTCCTTGCTTCTGACGTCACCGACCTCGTACACCGCCTCGCCACCCGAGAATGTACAGCGGTAGAGGTGGCCACCGCTTTTTGCAAGGCAACCTACGCAGCGCAAGAACTCACAAACTGTGTTACTGAAGTGATGTTTACCCAAGCCCTGGACCGAGCACGAGAACTTGATGCGCATATATTAAAGACTGGACGGACTGTAGGCCCACTGCACGGGGTGCCCGTGAGCGTCAAGGATCATATATCCGTCGAAGGAGAAGATACTGCGATCGGATTCGTTTCCCGGGCTGGAAAAAATGTGGCAGAAACGGACGCGACTATCGTGCAAATACTCCGTAAAGCAGGGGCGATAATTTATGTCAAGACTACCAACCCTCAGTCGGTTTATGGTTTGTAGATTCGACCAAATATGAGACTTGCGAAGATTTTGACAATTTCGTAGCGCTGGAGACGTCCAGCAATATTTACGGGTACACCACGAACCCATATAATAGAGACCTTTCCTCAGGAGGAAGCAGCGGGGGCGAGGGAGCATTGGTTGGATCTCGCGCCGGGTTGCTCGGTGTCGGGACTGACATTGGTGGTTCAATTGTAAGTTCGCAGATATTCAAATATGGTAAATATATGCGCGATGCTTAACCGCCTTTGTTATCTGTAGAGGTGCGTATTCGCCCGTTCCTAAGAGTCGTGCATATATTCATGCTCGGGGGGTTAGGCTACCTTCGGCATGGTGTGGGTTATATGGGTTTAAGCCTTCTACCTACAGACTCCCGTCCTCGGGTCTTGTAACAGCATATCAGGGCAAGGAGGATATCGTTTTTTCCATAGGTATCCTATCAAAATATTCATTGCAAATCCACTAACCGTCTATCCCTAGGTCCAATGGCACATTCCGTCCGTGACCTAGAGTTATTCCTTCGGGTTATTTCCGCGTATGAACCGTGGAACACCGACTTTAGAACAATTTGCATGCCTTGGAACCACGAACTCGCTACAGGAAGAGGGGACGACAAGTTAGTAATTGGGATGTTCACTGATGATGGAGTCGTCGCTCCCCACCCGCCGATTGTTGAGCGTTTGCGCCGAACTCGAGAAGCGCTCGTTGCGGCTGGCCACGAGGTGATCGACTGGGTACCGATGGAACATATGCAAGCACTTGAGCTCCTTGTAAGTTAATTTAAAACAAATAGGCAGATACTTCTTCTAAAAAAACTCAGTCAAAGATGTATGTACCGGACGGAGGAGAAAAAATGCGCTCGACGTTGGCCGAGTCAGGCGAACCCGCGATCGTAAATATCGCCCGTATCTTAGCCCGAGCAGAGAAGACTGGCGGATGCACTCTTGCCCAATCATGGGAGACAAACGTTCAACGTGATGGGTTTAGAGCCCGGGCTCTCAAACATTGGAACAAGACTGCGCTGCGATCTAAGAGTGGTCGTCCGGTCGATGCGATCCTTTGTCCGGCCGCTGCCACGCTTGCTTGCCCTCCTGGGACAATGCGTTGGGGCGGGTATACTATGTATTGGAACCTATTGGACCTACCCGCAGCGGTTTTCCCTGTGGGCGAACTATTCGACGCCAGGGCGTGGCGACCCGAAACACGCTCAACCGTCATTCAGCCTAGAAACCCGGTCGAGGAATTTGTCGCCAACCAATGGGATCCGGAAACTTATGACGGTGTGCCCATGGCTCTTCAACTAGTTGGGCGTCGATGGCAGGAGGAGAAGTTAATTGCTACTTTGAAAATTGTAGATAATATAATATCAGGGTTTGAGAAGGAGTCCAGGCCCTTTTTTCGCAAAGCTAATCTGTAATTATAGGCCAATAGTCTAACGAATATACATAAACTGGTTGATTCTGTGTTCTAAACTAGCCCTAGTTTCGGGTCCCAGCTGTTCCTTAGTAGATCTAACTGAGGAATATACAGTATGTGTCAAGGACAACGACAAACGTTGGTTAATACATGAAAGGACTAAGTAACATGGGCCACACACGTACCAGCACGTTTAATTGCCGAAAAATTCTCAATTCTATTGGCAGTTCTTGTTCCCCGATCCACACTACCCGTAGTAGTCCAGGTTCGGTTGTTCTAGCCGCGCCGCGCGTTGAGGCGGCGAGGGCCGTTGGCTTACCCTAGAACTCGCCGCGCAGGTTCTGTTCAAGTTAGAGAGCACAATAATGTGGGAGATGCGACAAAAAATATTTTGGATATTTTTGAGGCACTGCTGAATCGCATTTGAGGGAGGAGCAAGATGGTGTCGCCGATGATTGACGCCCGCATAAGATGACGCGTCTGATCAAAGTCTCACCTGCGATCAAATTTCACCACGTTCCCACTCCGATACCCGTCCAAATCCCCTCTACACACTAAATTGACTAATTCCAATCCTGAATCGCCTTGTATGAAACCCGATAGTGTGACTCATAGCCTGTGGGGCTCAGCTCGAATCCGATTCCAGGCCATTGGGTAGGCAGGGGTGCCTGGAGCGGGCAGAGGGGTCGAGTCCGACATTTGGTTCCGCCAGTCCCACCGACCGAGCGATATGTGAGTTTGAGTCGAAATGTAGGCACAACTTGACCACGTAAATTTGCTGGATAATCACAAATGTTCGGACCGGGAGGTAAAGTAAGATACCCGGTTGGTTGGAAAGATCCTAACACGGTGCTGATCGGCACACAAAGCGCACCCACCGGTGAAATTACCTAGAATAGAAACCATATACTCACACATTTAGCAATGCTGAGCCTGCCGAAACAACATATATGGTAATATTGCCGAAACTTAATCACTCCCAAACCACCACGTGCCTAAATTTGTCAAGCCCTGCATTTGACATGATAGAATAATTGCTTTTACCCGGCCATGATCTATAATCCTTACCCGTACGCTTTGCTACGCCCTGTGCCTCGCTGTCTGTCCCCCATCTTGAGAAGATATTCTTCCACCTCTCAACCTCTTTACATGGCCACCGGGGGTCACCCCTTCATACAGGCTGATCGTGCCAACGTGACAACTGATCAAGTACCTTGGGAAGATGCCGCCGCCCGGAAGCGTGATGATAGGGCATCTCGACTGAAGCCCTACGCTCATTGGAGCTTAGCCGACCTTATTCCTCCGTCCTCCCAGAAGAACATCATACCACTTACACACGCTCGCCTTACAGATAGGGAGCGCTCGTTTCTTGCATATGATGCCACCGATCTCGCACACCGCCTAGCCACTCGAGAGTGTGCAGCATACGAAGTGACTACGGCCTTTTGCAAGGCGGCCTACGCGGCTCAAGAATTGACAAACTGTATCACCGAAGTCATGTTCACCCAAGCGCAAGCTCGTGCACGCGAGCTAGATGCACATTTGCAAGAGACCGGAAAAGTCGTTGGGCCACTCCATGGGGTTCCTGTGAGCATCAAGGACCATATTTCCGTGAAAGGGGAGGATACCGCGTGCGGTTATATTGCCTGGGCCGGACGAACCATTGCAGAGGACGATGCGACCATTGTTCACATTCTGCGTGCTGCGGGGGCGGTTATTTATGTCAAGACCACCAATCCACAGTCCCTATTCTGTTAGTATTTTTAACTACATAATCACTGGAGTAGGTTCTGATTGACCCTTAGCTCTTGAAACGACTAGCAATATTTACGGGGATACGCTTAATCCACACAACAGGAACCTTATCTCCGGAGGAAGCAGTGGTGGTGAAGGCGCCTTGATTGCCTGTCGTGCAAGTTTACTCGGGGTTGGAACAGACATTGGTGGTTCAATTGTATGTTTGTGCCCATTGGATTTCAATCGATTTAGAGGTGGCACGGAACTAATCAGGTCCGTTCCAGAGGTGCGTTCAAGACAGAGAATCTGATGCCAAGAATATATTCACACACAAGAGGAACTAGACTCCCATCGGCGTGGTGCGGATTGTATGGGCTGAAGCCTTCTAGTCACAGACTGCCTTCGTCGGGCTTGAACTGGTCATACAAGGGTAAAGAAGATATTAACGTGGTCGTAGGTACGCCACCAAAATTTTCATTGTATGCATGATAATAACCATCTTCAGGACCTATGGCACACTCTGTTCGGGATCTAGACCTATTCTGTAGAGTGGTGTCTGCATATGAACCGTGGAATATTGATTTCACGACGCTCAGTATGCCTTGGAACCACTCACTCACCCAAGTTGGAGGGAGCGATAAGTTAGTAATTGGAATTTTTAGCGACGATGGGATAGTCACCCCTCACCCGCCAATTGTCAAGAGCTTGAAGAAAGCTCGAGAGGCTCTTGTTGCCGCTGGCCATGAAGTTATTGACTGGATACCAATGGATCATAAATACGCATCACAACTCGGGGTAGGTGCAAATCACACCTAAAAGCCGAGGTTTAGTCTAACAGAAGAATATATAGGGAAAGATGTATATGTTGGATGGGGGAGAGGACATTCGCCGGACACTCGCAGAATCAGGCGAGCCCCCAATCCCAATGGTCGCACAGATCTTGGACAGAGGCGAGAAACAGGGCGGATCCACCCTCGCTGAGTCATGGGCCCTAAACGTCCAGCGCGACCAATTCCGAGCACGAGCACTCAAACATTGGAACGAGACTGCACTGCGGTCCAAGAGTGGCCGACCAGTGGATGCAATACTGTGTCCAGTAGCCGCTACTCTTGCACCTCCCCGTGGGAGGGCAAAGCGTGTGGGGTACGCCTCATACTGGAACTTGCTCGACCTCCCAACAGCAGTGCTCCCTTCGGGCAAGCCGTTCGACGCTAGCAAATGGAGACCAACAAGCACCCCCAGTATGCCCCAGAACTCGATTGAAGAGGATATTTCAAGGCAATGGGACCCTGCAATATATGATGGTGCACCGATCTGCCTGCAACTTGTGGGTCGTCGATGGCAGGAAGAGAAGTTGATTGCTACTTTGAGGGTTGTGGATGAAGTATTAAGACAGTCGGAAAAGAATTTCTAAGGTATTTTATCATAGCAAAATTTGCACCTGTAGCCCAAATACGCTAGCTATCCATACTCATTGGAGAAGTGACCTGCTGGATAAAACTAAACTCTAATCAGGACCAACCGTTCCTGGCGGTAAATTCAAGATCGGATCACACTAGCACTGGACTCACTTGTAAAATATCCAATGTCCTTGTGTCAAGTAGCAAGGTGGGTCGGGTATCAAATCATATAGTAATATTGAGGATCATGCTGCCCAACAAATGGGCTTCTTGGAACAGGGCTTAACATGCAGTGTGCTCAATAAACATGTGTATATACATTTATCTCGATATTTTATATGCGCCGTTGAACGCAAGTTTAGCATTGGTATCACTCTACAATAGTTTTTTCAACACCTCTCTCAAGCCTGTAGGCTTCTACGTATCCAGTCTTGATTACAATTACAGCTGATGGTGTTGGAGAGGCTAGCCTGTATGCGCACCCACTCCATTCCCTTTGGACCCCGACTCTCCTTTCTCCAAAATAAGCTACTAAATTCATCACTTCAATATGTACAACTGAGAAACATACACCGTATATTACCTTCAAAAGTGCTACCATACTGCCAGATGGAAGAGTAAAACTCAGGAGGCAAGGTACAGTCATCCACGAGTTGAAAGTCTGGAACATTCTCATGAAGCCAGTTGAGAATCGGTTCATCACCTCGGAACGGATCAAAGTCCCATGTCGTATCCGGCCCAGTACTCAAGTAAATCCCCGTTTTCTCCACCAGGGCTATATAACGCCGGAGTTCTCCGGAACCTGAATACCCACTCTCCTGGGAGGTGCCGAACTTCTCCAGAGTTCTCCGGAAACGCACTCCGGGCACTTAACCTCCCCCTAGTGATACAAACTTTTGCCCCGATTTCAGCCATGAAATCTACAATGTATGCGACAAGATAGGGATGATTCGACGAATACAAATAAACTATGAAGATATTAGAACATTCAACACCTAAGATAATCATATCGGATTTCAGAGAAACAACGATAAAAGATCAGAAAACAGTCAAGTGTAAAAGTATTCGCTAGTTGATACACAGGGTATGGGTCAGAATCAGATCGAGTTCGTTCCATTGCTTACACCAGTCAGTCTCGCATGAGCGGCCTTTCCCCGAGCGGCCCTAACACGCTGTGCTTCTTCTTCCTTTGCTCGGAGCTCCGCAGCCTTGGCCTCGTCGGCCTGGTCTTGAATCGCACGCCAGTGGTCGACCAGGCCGAACATGAAGTTGCTTGAGTAATGATTAAAAAAGAATTCCTTCCCCACAGAAAGTACATCGCAGCTGTCGAATGGGAATTCGTCCGCACCAAGGAAGGTACGTACGCGTAAGGTTACATCGTTATTAAACTATGGTTTTTTTCAGTTGCAGCATTTCCTTAGGGGGAACCCGATCAATCGATCGGGCTCTAGGTAGCACGTGGGAGCGCCACATAGTGCCTGGTAGCGCCATATGGTTCCTGGGAGCGCTGGGGAGTGCGGATACGAACTCGGGAGCGCAGGGGAGCACATATATGGCGCTCCCGAGGCTCCCCGAGGCTAGCCAGCGCACATATGGTGCTCCCGCGCGCTCCCGAACCCTGGCGGTTTTCGTGGAGCAATCCTACTACACATGGACTAAGAGACAGGAATCGCAGCCCTCTCGCTCACTAATGTGTATCTAACTACCTTTTTCGAGTAAGAACCACAGTGTTGTGACGCATGGAAATACCAATGAGCCTTTAAGGTAAATCGTAGCATATATTCAGGATGTGTACGTAATCAGGATACGTCCATACATTGCATACAACTAACGGCATTGCTTATGTGAGGCACCATGTTCGAGCCTAAGCGCCGGAGTAGTTTTGGCCCGGGGATTTTCTAACCTGGGTCATGTGAGGCAGTTTGTGGCCCGGGTAATTTCCCAACTTCACCGCACCCTGGGGTGGATTTGGCCTGTCATTTTTTCAACATTTCGGGCCCGGGGACCCCAATTTGGCCCGGATTTTTTTCGAACCTCAACATGTATAAACCGGGGTCCTCCTGCACCCCGCATTTGGTTTTGACAGTCGCAAGGTTTCCGACTGGTGCTGTGCTGCCTCTCTGGCGTAAAAAGCCTGGCTCACCCGGACGAGCCTTGCTTGAACACAGTATATTGAGCCTCGGAGGTGCTTGCAATTGGTTCGGAGGAGTTGTTCCGGATCCGTCGCTCCCACTGGCATGAAGCGCGGGGACCACGGATCTCTTCAGGCACGGATGACGTCACGACTTGCTCGCCACCAATCGCCAACCACGATGCGTTCCTCTCTTGCTCGGTCGAAATGAGCAGTGGCGGATACTGGATCATTTAGCGTCCTTTCACTCATCCCTTGGTTTCCTCTGGTGTGGCCAACTCTCGACGTAAAGGACTTGGAGCCGCCACCCAAGCGACAATGTTTGGTCAGAGGTTGGATGCCTCATTCGTTGCAATTTCGTACGTTTGTCGTGCAAGTTTGATAACCACAATGCTGATTAACGCCTAGTGCCACAGTATAGGACCCAAGCCGCTTTGATTCCAGATACGACTTGCTTCGGTGTTAATTGATTCACGATACGCGGTGGGCTGATAACCTTGACTCTTCACTCCTAGGCTACGAGGACCGACATTCGCCTGGTCGAGCGCATGCCAGCCTCGGGATCCTAATGCCTCGGGATATCTCTTGGTAACGCTGACGATCGAGTCGACGCCCGGGCCACCTGTACGACACCACTCGTACAGGAATACCTTTCATTTTCATATCCCTACAGACATAGCGCTGTCCTGGTACTGGTGAGTATACCCTAGTTCATGGGAGTGATCTGTTGACGCGCGAATCGTCGCACTGTCGTCTATTCTGCAAAGGGCTATATAGCACTCGGCCCTTCCTCACCACTCCAAGATTACTTAGTGGGCATTTGTCAAAACGGTGAGTCTAAGAAGTTGGCACTTGCAGTTTCGAACCCCGAGATTGAAGTACGCGACCTCACTCTGTCTTTGGGTGTAAAAAGGAAGGTGAGATGATATGTACTAGACCCTACCAGAACTTCCAGCGGGGGCTTTCCGACAGCGATATTTCCGACCTAGGTATGCGGAAGCCAAGAACTGCGCTCGATGTGCCTCGAAACCCGACTGAAAGGTTGGTTGGTGGGCACATGATTCTAGGGCGTTGCCATATCTCTTCGCCGTTCATCACTCGGAGGCGTGGATCCACCACCTTGAGCTTCGTTCAGGCGGCGCTAGCACCATCGGGGAACTTATCGTTCTAATATCCGTGAACTTCCGATAGTTGGAACGTGTAGTTACTTGGAGGATAATTGATCAAAGTTAACTAACTCTGGTTGCTACCATCTGATATTTTCATAAATTCCAGCTTCGATAGATGAAATCGTGAGCACACATGGTCGCAGGAACCGCTTAGCCACGGACATCAAGACTAATTTACTTGCTAAAAATTCCAGCAAAGGTAGAGGAACACTCCCCCACGACCCTTATTGATGTCCTCTGTGTTGCCATCGCCTTGCCGGGCCTCGGAGAGAAATACTGACTTGATCGGTCGTCCGTCGTGGTAGTGGGTGTTTAGATACCGATATAGTCACCCGGTACCCTTTGCCAAGTCCGCGGCGTCATTATCTGGGTGTTTCGTGTAGGTGATCGTAAATCCCCGAGCAGCACGATGGGGATCGTCGGTACGCCGTTCAACAAGATAGGTATATTCTCCTTGTGTAAGCCATGCACAATATCAATAATGTGTGATTGAGAATCATAAATGGAATACCTCCAAAGCCAGCGTTGATATCCCGTCCATTGAGGCCACGACCTTTATTGTCCTTGCCGTACACCACGTCCAAGCCTTCCACGAACGACACCGGGGGACAGTTACACTTGCATTCAGTTGGCGAGATCGGGCAAGTAGCCTGACGAGCAGACAGACAGGGATACATTTGTGCTATTTCCGCTAGGATCCTATGTGCTGTTTGGCATGTTAAGCAAGTGATGATAATCAGCGAAAGATAACTTTCGTACCATCGTCACCCCATCTCCAAGCATAAGCCACAAATAGAGCAATAGGAGCGACAAGGGTAAGCAAATGCATGGAAGCGGTGGTTGGTTGTATGAAATCCTGTTGGTGACTGGGGGTTATCAGGTGCGTTGCGGGTCAGCGCTTGCCCACACAATTGCCCACGAGGAGAGTTCTCCGAGCCTGCCCTCGGTGAATCGATAAACGGATTGGGAGAACTTGAAATACTGGAACATGTTAGCTCCGAGTTTCTTATCTGGTGTCGTATTTCGGTGGCGTCTACTCTGATCATAGGTGTAGTGTCAGTTGTTCATCAAATAATCATTGCGATATCCCGTACGTCCTAGTTTCCTTCAGGTGTTAAAGTACAATTTTCCGTGGTAATCGTCTGGTGCACTACGGACTGGAAGGCCAAGGCAAGGGGATGCACGTTGTAACCCGATATGTGTGATGCGCCACAAACTGGTCGGTGATATACAAGCATGTATACACCGGTTTGCATCCGATTTACGCCACGCACACCCACGCACACCCAAACCTACACGACTGCCTCTGTTGAGCACGCTGCGAGAAGACAACTAACTACAGTACAGTGAGTATGCTGACAGGCTCTTTGTCTCGATCGGGGTGCCCGATTGACGGCTGTGATCGGACGACGTCGCCCGGAACCCAAGTCCCGGCAGAACGAATTGTGGCACGGCATCGCGCAAGGCTATACATCATGACCAGACTCGGGGTTTCCTATTCGGACTTGTGGAGCTCGAGCATATGATGGGGATTGCGCCGTGGTGCGTGGTGTCACATACGTAAAGACTTGGCCGACGTCGGGGTAATAGCTTGGGTAATAGTGGGTCCAATCGTGCACGCGTCTCAATGTGCTCATGCTCCATGTAGCTATTATCAACCCGATACATTATATTATTAGTTTAACCTTGCATCGTATAGACCTCGTGGTTGGCGCTCTCGTATCACGGCGCAAGCGTTATCACGACGAAAATCATGCCCGTAAACCAATGATCGTTGTGATTGGTGAACCTGACTGGGTAATTCAAGTAACTGCATGATAGGGATGGCCGAGATAGAGTCCTCACCCGGTATAATGGCTTGCG
>WSTI01007903.1:0-10658 GCA_019616915.1 Ceratobasidium sp. 423
ATATGGCTTCTCATCCCTTTACCTCAGATTTGAGGGGTGCGGACTTCAGGGAATATTTTATCATATTCTTTTGCTGCATTCTACCCCTTAATATTTTTATATTGAGGCGATACCTATATGGTTGGAAAGCCACGATTTCTCTGCATTTAATGAGCTACCTCACATTATTATGTGGTGACTTCTCAGCCCACCACTTCTAGAGAACACCCTATTGCACCCCCAAGTGCGGGTTTTTTCTCATTCTCTGAGACCCCGGGTTTCTCTAGGGTACTCCAGGATACCCGCCAGGGTGCGGGTGCAGATGCGGATTTTCAAATTATGGCCAGAGTACTTTGAAGGGTTTGGGAGTTCTCTGAGGATATTGAAAACAACATCACTACTATGAATATGCACATGAAACATGAACATGAACATCATGATCATGAACAAGATGAACACAAACATGGTGGTTCAGCCTTTTGATATGAATGTCAAACACCTATCATTGAATCTGAAATCACTTAACTCCTAACCACTTTTCCTTCTAACTGGTCACCCCATGATATATTTAGAAATGTAGTTCTACAAAGCTTCATCTTTCTTTCTTGTGCTCCTCCTGGAAGCCCCACTTTTCTGCCCAGACTTGGAACCCTTCCTTTTGTTATCTCCTAAAGCTGCTGTCCTATCCTATGAGCACTTCCTACTCAGTACACCTTCTATCCATTTATTTATAGCTTACCTTCTCCACTGATTCTGGCAAAGCCTCATCTGCACCTCTCTTCCAAATCTCCTCCAGCTTGTTCCTTGCCTGTGTAAGGTCTGGTAGACCTGTTCTCCTGAATCTGATAATCATTCAGGTCACTTTCTGTGATCACCCTAGTACATTATTTACCTTGTCCTCACTGCCTGCAACACTCTGTCCAGCTTGCCTTCCAACAACCCAAACTCAATGCCCCTGTGAGATACAAGTACCAAAAAGGTATTATGTAGGCCCACCACCCCATATCTTCCCATGGTCAGTTGTGTCCCTAGCTCCTTGGCACTTATATCACCCCCTAACAATCTGTTTAGGATTGGGTCAGCCTCTTCCCATAAGGCATTCCCCTCCAGGCCTGGGCAAAACTCAAAAGGAGAACCCCCAAACACTGCCAAATAATCATTTGGCTGGCCCTCCTTGACTGTTTTTGGAAATATCTCAGCCAAATCTTTGAGGAGTTGAAGTTTTGATGCAAACTCCAATGGAAGATCCTTGTTGGGTGAGAGCCAACTGTCTACTGTAACTCAGTTAGACTGACCACAGCCAAGGCCTGATGCTCACCTAAGTCTGGCATAGTCAGTTGTGTTGGTGTGTCAGATTGTGCCAAATAAACTGTAGTGGTTGTCAGCAGGCATCTCATTAAGATTTGGCATAACTATCACCCTCACTTGGGGATCCCTTATTGATGTTTGCATCTTGGGAGGTTTCAGTGCCTGGATCTACATGTTATTGGAATATATGGTAGCCCTGATATGTTCACATACACTCTGTGTTCTTGGTGTCTGCAATAGCCTCTTCATTTGTATTAGGTAAAATTTCTGCAAGGTTATTAGTTAATGATGGGCAGCAGGATGAGAAAACCAACAAACCTTCTTCATGCAGAAAGTCCTGAGTGGTTTCAAGACCATTCCCACCAAGCAGTGCATCTGTTGACTCTACTGGTACATTTTTTGATGGCCCCCAATGAGGCTCTGTAGCATCTGCAGCATCCGTAGTGGTTTCAACCATGTCTTCACAATTGGAGTACAGCTCAGTTATTATGAAGTTCTTCCTGTCCTGCCAATCCACATATGCCTCTATCCTGGCTGGAAGATTTTTTGTTGCAAAAGTAATTGATGATTGGAGTTGGGTGGAGAGTGAAGTGATAATATCTTCAATATGGTGCAAGGACTTGGCAGGTAGGTAATCTGGTGTCACATAGGTTGGCACAGAGGGGGTTTCAATCATATGAGGCTGAAATGCAATTTCAAGGTTATGTGTAACCTTGCCCAGTCCCAAGACAACATTAATCACTCCAGTGAGACCACCAAGGCAGCAGGCACTGGGAGGGTGTGTCCAAGGTGATTGCTTGCACCATTGCAGTAAGAAAGGCAACCCATCTGTTAGGGATGAAACTGAGGCAGTGGGGTTGAAAAATGCTTCAGGCATCCAGGGGGAATCCAATAAGGATATGACCTCTTCCCAACTTCTTGGTGGAGCTTGGAGGATGCATGATGGTATTGGCCCATTCATCCAAATAAAGTCAGTTCCCTAAGCTCAATCTCAGCAGTGAGCACATGCTATAGGGAGCTGATACCCAGAGACTGACCTCTACAGGAAAATATTTTTGATATTCCCATGCTAGTTCCAGGAGTGTGTGCCAAGCAGTTAATTTACAGACACTACTGGCCAGGTCTTGTAGCTGTCTAGGGAATAAGGGTGGTTCTTGGGAAGTTGGCAATGGGAATTCCAACCACTCCCTCTGAGTTTTGGGACAACTGAGTTCTACTGCTTTTTGCTCTAACTGAGCATGCAGTTGATCCCTGAACCTATAATGGGCTGGGGTCCAAAATGAGTCCAATTCCTTTGGATTGCACTGGGTATAAGCATTGGGACAGGCAAGAGTAACTCCTTCTGAGTTCACAACCTTGCTGTATTGCAGTGTGAGTAAGATAACAATATATAATCATATCACTGACTTGAATTGAAACTGGCTTGCTGGGTCCATCTGGTTCATGCTACTCTTTTGAAGATATTTGAAAAGCAGAGAGTTTTCAAGTTTAGTGAGATGGGAGGGATCTTTCCTGCTGACACCATCAGGCCAACAAGAAGGCTTGATGAAATCACTGTCTTGTTGCAAGCACTTCCAGGGGGTACTTTTATTGCCACCTTGTAGTCCTAAATTGTTGCATTAGCATAGTATGCAGTAGAATCTCAGAAAGCTTACTCCAAATTGCATTCATGAAATCCCGATTGAGCTTTTGTTGAGTCTCAGGTTGATCATCAAAGTTCCCTGAAGGCAACCTTGGAAAACCTTTGTTCATCCAGTCAGGGAAAACCTTAGGGCTACACAGAAGGTTTGCCACTTTCACACCTGGTTATTCTTAAGCAAAATCCAGAACATTCAATGATAAGCTTACTGTGGGAGGTAGCCATCCAACATGCAAACTCATTACAGGCATTCATAAAAGTCTCTGTATTTTTGTATGACTGTGCCCCCTTGGATAATAAGCTAGGGAAGAGTTCAGAATTTGAACTTGGAGAAACATAACCCACTCCACCTCCTATTGCATGCTTGATTTCCATCTATATATGCCATATTGACAAATATTGCTGACCCAGTCCTGGCAGCCCAGTGATCAATTTCTTGTTGTAGAGTGGCAGCCATGTAATCCCTAGTACTGAGCTGGGTTAGACAATGTTGTTAACCATAATATCATACCTACACTTGGAGGGATATGGGGTCATGCTCCTCAAAGGGTTTGCACCTATCATTGTTAATTTTCTCTGCTTGGGTGGCAAGCTCTGCCAGCTCTTCATCATTCAACTCCCCCATTCCCATGGTTACATAGTCCTGGAATTTTCCAACTCCAGAGTCACCATTTGACTTCATTTGATCTGTGATCTTGCCCTTGTGGGTCTGAATATAAATATCTCTTGAGTTTACCCTCTTCACATGTTGGGTTGACTTGGGGATCACAGGGGTTATTTCAGCAGTGGAGGCAGGTTGTGGGTTGTTCAATCTATGAATCTTGTTGTAGAGATATCTGTACACCCTCTGAAGTGGGTTGTGTGAGAAATACAAGTGATGGGTACTCAACAATGACCAACCTGCTGCACATCTGTTTTGGATTGATACCCTGGCTTGAGTAGCAAAGGGTCCTGGCCACAATTGGAGTAAAATTCATCCATGTGAGCCTTAACCCACTCTGTGGTTAAGGTACTCCCATCCAAGTCCTTTATAAGCTTGTCAAACCAGAGGATAGTTGAGGGGGCCCATAAGGTAGGAGGCATCACTGTAGGCTGTCAAGTTAACCTGATAAATGATGGAGGTTATTGATAAGATTGGCAAAATCACATGATCCCATTATATAGTGCTCAAGAATGAGTAAGTGAATTCTAGCTTACTAATTACTTCAATTTAATTGTAAGATCCTTGATTAGATCAGCCATGATGTGAATGCTTAGTCAGCAACCTCCCAAAGCTAGGGAGGTTGATGACTAAGCATAATTTCATATTTTTCATCCTGTGAGCTTGTACCATTTACTGACTAAGCAACCTCCCATTGCATGGGAGCATGATGACTAATCAGAGGCCAGTGGTTGTTTTTCCTTGTTATGGTACCAAATCAACACAAGATATTTTCGATAATTAATGCTCATTTATTCTCTTCTCAACCACCACTATTTCTCTATCTATCACATGGCCCCCAAGAAAACCCCCCTACCAGTGGTACTTGAACATGGTCACATCACCAGTCGTGGGAAGCTTCACTTCTCTGCCCCTAAGAAGCAGCCAAGCACCCCCCTTGGTGTTGCACCTGCCAAGTGGGTACCCAGTGTAACAAAGGTAGCTCACAATGTCAAGAGGATGCACATATTCAGCCCAGCTGCACCAATTGCAATGGAGGTCATCCATTCCCTGGATAACATCCAGCCCTTGACACAGGATGAAGATGGGTGGGAGGACCTTGAAGTAAATACAGGTGTATCTGCCAGAGATCCTGACCCTGGCCCATCTAATATACAGAAACCTACCAGGTCAAAAAGGGTAATTTTTATCATTGGCTGTGTGACTGCTTTGCTCATGCAACATACTGCCAACAGGGCAATAATCAGTACTTGCAGGAATGGCTATCTGGGCCATGCGGATTGTACCTTGGCACACTCTACAGCCAGGAACACAAGTCACACCATGGTCCCCAGCAATGCACTACATGTGGTGTTGAAGATGCATCCTATATATGCTCATACTGTTCTCAAGGTAGATCAATGTGCAAGGCATGCATCCTAGCTGCCCATTTACTGCTCCCCTTTCACCGAGTTAAGGAATGGACTGGGTCTCATTTTAGGGAGACCTCCCTGTCAACACTTGGCTTCATTCTAGAACTAGGACATAATGGCCAACAGTGTGAGCTTACCAAGGAGGGGACAGGTTAGTGATTGACTCCCAGTTCAGGAGAATGCTCACACACCTAGCAATCTTCATATCTTAGGTTCCAAAACCCGGGAGCTTTATGTTGGTCACATAAATGGCTTTCACACCATCCATATCTGATACTGCCAGCACCCCAACAGTCCACAACACTATGCTCAATTGCTGAATGCTGGGCTCTATCCAGCAACACACAAGTCACCCAGTACTGCATTTTCATTTCAGCTGCTTGATCACTACATGCTGTTTGCCAGCCAAGCCAAGGTGTCATCACAGCGCTACTATCACATACTTGAGCACCTGACTAGCAGCTTGTTCCCAATGAATATTCAGAACCGTTATAGGGAATTCATGCATTGCTGTCGACAATGGATTGATCTGATGGACCTCAAAAGGAGTGGAGTACTGCTTACCAATTCATTCAAACTGGATCAAGGTGTGAAACTTGGGCCCAAATGCCCTGCTTGCCCATACCCTGGGATCAACTATACCCTCCAACAGGTCCCAGCAAATGACTGTAAGTGACAATTTAACAGTAATTTCCCTCAGATGTGAAAACTTGTACAGGTACTTGTTCAGGCCAATAAACTGCATTGATGGAAACTTTGTTCAAGTATGCAAGGATAATACTTATGATGCAGATGACACCTGCCTTTCTGATGGGCACAAATACTTTGTGGAACAAGCCCCATACAAAGCATACCTTGCTGTTCATGGAAAATCCAGACCAATCCAACATCAAGTAAGCATACAAAATGTGATAGCCATGTCAAGCACTGATTGTGCAAACAGAAGCCTGATTGCAATGAGATGAAGGCTGTTACACAACAATATGTCAAGTTCAAGGGATTAGATATTACTGGGATGGCTGCAGTGGCATGCCGACATGAATTCTTTACTCATGGTGGATCAGCTGATTTCCATGGTGGGGAGCAGTAAGTTATCAGTTTACACAATAGTCCAGTGGATTAATGTTCTTAGGTATGTATTCACTGACTATCCCATGGCATCAGTAATTGGACAACAGCAAAGACAAGGGCACAAGATGCATGGTATTACCTATGACATATTTTGCCAATGGTATCCACATTTTGAGGAGCGGTTGGAAAGTTATGGGCATCATATCAATGTGACCTTACCATTGGAAGGTGTTGTAGGTGGAATTCCTAAGTTCCATCTGGCTTCACACAAACAGGAGTGCTATGTGTGGTATTCCTTGAACAACATGGCTGGCTTTGGGCACCTGGATGGTGAAGTACTGGAATGGATTTGGGCAGCCTTGAATGAGATTGCTGGAAGTGCATGTGAAAAAGGTCCTGGGGCACGGTTGGATCAATTATCACATATTCAGGGTGATTGGAACTGGGTCAAACTTATATTCCTTGGTAGGTTTGCATATCCTATTAACTTCTGGGCTCAATGTCTGGCAGTGGTCCATCTGCAGCAGTGTTACTGGGTAGCCAAAAAGTCCTGGAATGATACAAAGGAATCCTGGAACCAGCTGAATAAGCTTGTCAGCCATGATGTGACATCATTATGGGACAATTTGGACACACAGCCTGTTCTGGGTCCTGATGGTTGGACAAGTGTTTTTGTCAGTACCAAGTCACAAGGTGAGTCCCTTTTCATTATCAGGGTCAATTCTCATGAATCAGTGCATTGTAGAGCTACTTGGAGATATTGAATCTCAAGAGGGTAATGAAGGAGCAAGTCAATTATCCACAAACACTGAACAGGTTCTAGAAGGCATTATCAAAATGGAGCACACTGAGTGAGACCATTGCAATTGTAGACTTGTGTGTTATTGAGTCACCTATCTAGGCACTTTCTGGAACTGGAAGAGCAGCATCTTGGCAGCAAACCAACAGCAAGTCAAAGTGAACAACTGAACAAATCCCATGTGAAGCTTGCCCAAGATAAGCAAGATCTGATTCCTGGTTATCTGACATTGCTTGGTGGCAATGAAGCTGAACACATGAGCATCATTGCACCAGCTACCTCCAAAATTATTCTCTCTCCCTCAAAACTCCCATCTCAATCTGCATCTTTGTTTCCAGGGCTGCCAAATCTGAAAGCATGTGAAGCAGTCATCCGACAAGGACATTGCTTGAATGCATTGAAGGAGGTCCGCATGGCCTGTCTGGTGAAGGCACTCCTGCTAAAGGGAAAGAAGATAAACCCTGGAGGTCAGAAAAGCAAAACTAGGGCACAGACTCTCCTCAATGCACAAACAAAAAGAATTCAAACTGCAATGTGGCAGTATGATAGTGCTTGCCTGGCTTATCAAAGCCTTAGTGGCAATCAGCCAGCCACACCAGCTTTCCCTGCACTATTAGACAATCAGGTTTCCAAAGCAATTTCCCTTTTACATGGTGATGAGCAAGTACTTGGGCAAGGACAATGGGTTCTACCATGGTTTTTCATGCCACCATACTGTACAGACTGGGCTGTTGGTGATGGCATTGAAAGCTCTGAAGGCAAGTAACAGCACTTGTCTAACATATATGTGGCTAATTACTTAACAGCTGTTCGAGTTGAATGGTTTAGAGGCCATGAACGATGGAGACGCTGGGAGGAAGAGCTCAAGTGGATCAAAAGTGACATGCTGCGCACTCTGAACTATTTTGATTTCACAGCACAGCAATGGCTGCAACTCTCAGCTTCCTTTCCTAAGCCACAGGAAAGGATCACTTTGGGCTTTTCAGCCTACTGTTCAAAGCAGGCTGAGGTGTACCAGAAATTAAAACTGCACTTCATGGAAGCATTTAAGCAGTGCTTGGAGGTGATTCAAACTGTTGACCCCAAAAATTAGCATGTCTGACCTTCTCCATTTAGGATGATTCAGTTGCACTGCAATGGCCAAAATACACTGCTACCTAATTGGGGGATAATGCATCATGTTTATTAGCCAAGGCACTTATGTTTTGTATGCTATAAATACCTAAATTCCTGGTGTGAGATTAGAAGGGTTGCCAGTGCCTACCAATGATACTCATTCATCAGGCTGCACCTAATAATTGGAGCTACCATTGTCACTAGATGAAACAAGCAATCATGGGGTCTAGGAATTCCATACTATGTACTATTCACGTGGTTAATAGAAGAATACATTGGAACAACTCAGGCATGAACTAAATGCTGATTGGTACAAAAAACAGGCTCCCTCAGGCTTAACTCTGCCACTGGTGAACATGCTCTTCATTTGAGCCACTATACACCCAAAGTGGGCCTAGTAGCTGGGTGATTGCTCCCATCTGGCTCTCTAGCTGAACAGGTTCCTCTGCAAACTCTCCAGATTCAACATACAGAGTGTGAAGATTGGTAGAAGCCTTAACTAGGGCTTTCAGGGCTTGAACAAGCAAAGGTGGCAGTAAAGCATGGTCAAGCATGTCTTCTGAAAGGTAGGATGGTGCCCAATAAAGTTGCAATAAGCTTTGCAGCATGCAACTAACACTGAAAACATGTGTTGCAACAATAAGAGCAGTGTTGACTAGTTTCAGGTATTTTAGTGAGGGGAATAGGGTTGGATCATGATCTGCTGAATAGGCATCCCAATCATCAAACAGTACAGGCCCAACAATTGTGAGGGTGTGCAGTTGGGGCAGAAGGGCAACATTAAGCAAGTTGATATCTACAAGGATATCCCCAGTGACAGTGAGCTCCTGGAGTGAGTAATAGTTGCTAATATGACTTGGTGAGCCCAAGATAGAATATCCATTGTGGGATTCAGCATATCCAAGTGTCTTTTGTTGTGCTTTGTGAGTAGGATTCCAATAGTTCAAAATAGCATTGCACTTGTCAGGTTGATAAAGATCACCACCATAAGATAGCTGCAGGTGAGACAATTGTGGGGCACGGGTAGTGAGGATAACATTGAAGTCTGGTAACAATGCTCCTGTAAAAGAGAGATCTAGCTTTAAGAGGGTGGGGCCCAATGCCAACATTGCCAGATGCATGGCATGAGTCCAGTTATTAGGGCACTTGGGCTCCCAGCAATGCTCATATGGGTGATCATCCTCATCTGAGGTCTGAGATTGATCAAGTTGGGCAGGTTGCATAGAGAGAGATTTCAACTTGGGGAGTAATGGCTGGTCAACTGCTTCCTTGAGTAAGACACGGTATTCTTCTGAGGTGATTGCCAAGGGGGCTACATGCAGTGTCTGAACATGTGGGGCATAGAGTTTCCACCTGTCCAAGTGAACCTCAGTTGTACCAATAGAAGTGCGGTGTCTCTGAAATTCATATATTGCATTAGATCAGCTTGGTAAGGGTAGTGGTGTTCAGGATCTGGCTCACCAGGAGACGGATTAATGCTTTTGTTGGAACAGATGCCCATAGTATGGAGTTTACATGATTGAATATGGGCTGAGAAACCATACTAAGGGAGCGCAATGTTGGGTTAGAGCAAGCTTGTGACTCAAGTTCGAAGGGATCAGGCTCCCACGGTAATCAACATCTACCATCCTATTGTTCCCGATGTGGTACCGATAGAAGACATTCAAGACCCCCCTTGTGGTGTTGGAGCATCCCTCACCGATCCGTTTCAGACGCAATGCATTGCCCCGGCCACTATATAAAGTTTATTCCCAGAACAGCGAAGGGCATTTGATATTGTCCGTTCGCATCTAACCAAATATAAATGTTGGCAAAACCATGCCGATTCTACAAAGCCACGGCAATTATTGATGCTATTGATCAGAGAAGGTGGGACCGGGAAGTCTCGAGTGATACAGACCATTACCCAGGAATTTGAGCGGCAACGAGCGAAACACATGTTACTGAAATCAGCTTATACAGGTATTATATTCAAACTTCCAATGCATACACACATCACTAATGGGTTTACGAAGGTATCGCAGCTTCGCTAGTGGATGGGCAAACAACTCACCATATTGCCAGCATTGTTGTTGGCAATTATAACTAGGTGCTATCAAATGACGCAAGACAGAAATTAGCACTTGTGTGGAAGGACATTCACTATCTGATCATAGACGAATTTTCAATGCTCTCAAAACAGTTCTTGGCGCAGTTGTCTCGCCATATCACTATCGCAAAGTTGGAGTACGATTCGTCCGTGGGTGACCTACCCTTTGGAGGTGTCAATGTGATCTTAGCCGGCGACCTCCACCAATTTCCTCCAGTTGCAGCGTCTTCCCAAGGTGCATTATACCACCCGACAAACATCAGCCGAGGAGTGATTGATCATAACGCTGCGGTTGGACGCGCGATTTATGAGAAATTCGGCACCGTAGTTACATTGAGGAAGCAAATCCGGATTATCGACGAAGCTTGGCACAACTTCCTAGGGCGTCTTCGTCGAGGGATGGTCAACGAAGCGGATATTATTATGCTCAAAAAGCTGGTTTTAACGAACCCAGAATGTGACCGCCCCGATTTTGATTCAAAGGAATGGAAGGACGTGGTCTTAATCACGCCCCGACACTCCGTTCGCACTCGTTGGAATGATGCAGCGGTCAAGCAACATTGTCGACGCACCGGAAATCAGTT
>WSTI01007906.1:0-10616 GCA_019616915.1 Ceratobasidium sp. 423
TGCAAACGAGTGGCTCTACCATCGCTCGTCTTGGGTGCTTGGCACCTGAAATCATCCCCATCACCTCCACCAAAGATTTCACTAGTCCGACCTGATAAAGGTTCTGGGGTGAATACATAGAAAGCAAGCCTCGAAGTTTGGGTCATACCTTTGTTACTCACGAAGCATAGCTGAACAATGTATTTATTGTACCGCCCTAGAACGGCCACAATGTGTTCATTTGGCTCCAGATGGAAGAAACCTTCCTTTCCGCCCGAGCCCCCGTGATAGTTTGCCTGCTGGGATGTCGAACCATGCCCCCCAGGACCAGAATCCTCATACGTAATCTGGCCAAGTTATTTGACAACCAAAATTCGACAAAGATAAAGCATGGCTTACCTGTATGCCATCAATGTATGTTCCATATTTCATTCGAATCTTTTTGATGTGGGCGGAGTCGGAATGCCGTACACAGGACCAATCGCTGAAAGGAGTTCCTCCCACACCACCGTAGTACTGGGAGAATTCTCTATCCCCACTGAGCCCCGAACCTTGGACATCGTGCCGCCATATGGTCTGAACACAGGTTTGAGTTAAACGAGAGGGTGATCAAAGCTATTACGCACCTGAAGGTCATGTATCTTGTCCCCCTGGATTATACCAGAAAATCCAGATAGACAACCTCCCGAACTGCGCATAATCATCGGGGAACCGCCATCTGATCCAATGTGATTTGAAGTTTTCCCTTTGCTTGTGTTCATCTGAATGCCACAGACTCCTTTGGAATCCTTCCACAATAATATATCGGTTATATGTTCCCCTGGAATATTGTTCAAACTAAATCAATGTTCGGCAGCCACATCCAAACTACAAGTTTTATCGTACCAGCTGTTAATTTGAATTCATTATTCGAGTTCTGCTCAGCACCATATGTCACTGGGGACGACTCAGTAGTATACTTGACAGATAGTGACTTGATATGAGATCCGCCTGAATAGAAGGCAACTTTGGACACTGTATTGAAAGCATGAGAAGTTCCGTCAAATGAGGTTCCGTTTGACGTGATTGCGCTGATGGTTGATGGGTAATATATTGTAAGTGATTGATGCAGCGCCTTTAGTCGGGACTGGAGGCCCGAATTAAGTATGGCCATAAGTGGGGTCGCTTTGATAATTCTAACTTGCTCCCACTGGTTGATGGGGACTAAGAAAGGTAAGAATTTGAGTCCCTAGGTTAACTCAAATTCACTGGGGTGAAGTAACGAACCTGGTTTGCGCAGCCACTCCTTGATCCCATCTTCATTCTGAAGAGTAGTTGGATCCCCGCCCTGGGATTATAAAAAGGTGCGGGGTGTTTATGTCTTAACCAATCCTACATAAACTCATTAAAGTTGTACTAACCTGCGTTGAGGGCCTAGCTGAAGCTGACATGGACAACTGTCGAAGACCCAAATACGACCGATCCGTTAAGTACTACAACGAAATTAGATACCTTGCAGAGAATTCGGTGAGGAAGTTGCTTACATTTTTCGCGACTGACTCGGAGTCAGTCACGGCCAACGATATCCCCATATCGAATACCTGAGAAAACATGGTTTGCTAATTCCCAACAGGGGTTTTGGTGAACTTTCTTACCAAGGGAATCACGTCACCCCTAAAAGTACATCAGCCGTGGTTCATAGGTGGTTTCTTTGGCCGGACTAACCAGTGTTCAAAAACATCGTAAACAGCCTGGGATTTCTCAAAACGAGTGGGTCGTCTCAAAGCTTCCTCAAAGGCCTCCTCAAGCTCTGGAACTGGTGAAATATCCTTGGGTGACAGATCAACTCTCAATTTCTGAATCAGGACGAATTTGGTGATTGAATGAGAGCTAATGTTAACTTGATTGTTGCGAGCAATTCGGGATAGGGTCCACGAGGACGGGTCTGATATAGCGGAGAGTGACCAGCCTTTGTGTACATAGTTGGTATCGCGAGCATTCTCCGTCCTAACTACATCGGAATCGATGTTGTTGGTCTCTTGTATACGGAGTGGAAGTGTTGAAATACGTCGAGCCACTTGTCGTGAAGACCGTCTTGGGCCATCATTGCTATCTATCCTCACGCCAAATAGATCTAAAGGAGAATGCGAGATGGTGCATGGGTATATGGAGGATAGCTTGGATACTATCTGGCTTACATCCTTTATCACGAAGCTTCCCAGCATTTAATATTAGCCTTTCATACACACACTGACAGAGAAGATCCTTACCAAGGCTTCCCTCGAGGGCTCGTCAAGTTTACCATAGGATGTGGTATCCTGCGATCCTTCTACCCAATCTGACGGATATACATTATTGTTACCACCCTGGTACGGCACTTGCGACCATGAAACGCGACCATGACGGCCCCGACCCCGACCTGAGGCAGAAATTTGAATAACCGCACAACGAACATTTGGGGATGAATTGATTTAGAAAATTTGATATACCTCGTTCATGATCCATGGTGGCGTAGGTAGTTTATCGTGGTTGATGAAGGTTGCCACCGCCACCCTGATGGCGTGTGATCTCGTGTAGCCACCATGACAAATCACCAAGGAAGTCACATGATATTTGACGCTCAGCACGTTGATCCACGTTGATCACTACTCCAAAATCAGTGGTTATTGATAGTGTGCAACACTCAAAGGAGTTTCTTCATTGCGCTCCTCGGTTGACTCGCGTACCTTTCTCCCTAGTAGAGATCGACATTATGGGCCGGAGTACCATCGCGAGCGAGTTAAGATTAGACAGATAGGGGTTATGCGTATATATATGTGTCGAGTGTGCAAGCCACGGGGCCACTATAGCGGAGGGAATAACAGACGCTATAATCATACGGTCAATCCAAGCCTTCGGGTTCGACTCGTAGGGCAACAGCTCTGCAACAACTCTGGGGATGCTAGCAAATAAGCAAATAAGGTGGTTGTAATTGATTAGTAAGCAGGGTGCTCCACATGGGTATTAGTCAGCAAGCGTTTATGCCTTTTTGGGTGGTTATCATATAAATACACTGCCAAAATAAGTAAAGTGCTGGCTGACTAATCACAGTGTGGGCTCGCCGAGGCTAGCCAACCATATGGCGCTTCCCAGCACCGGCGAACCCCAGCGGATTTGGTCGAGGAGACAGTCTGTCTTATCACTCCAAAGGCCTTGTGCTCCAGAATAAAGAAATAAGACCTTCGGCAGATATTAGAAAATATCTTACATATGGCCTAGGGAGTTTAAAATCCCTCAAGGGCTCTAGACCCTACGTTGCTATGATCGACGGTGAATGACTTTGGATCCTTGGAACTTCATGAATTGGTAGGGTGTGACACAACCAACTCAGCAAATCGATGCATTAGGTATCATTCATTAAAATTATTCCCCCAGGTTTCGAACCTAAACCTACCGTAGCCACTCGGTGATAAGTGATAGCCTTCGGCGTTATGTGCAGCTTCGTGTGGTCATCCCGGTACCCTTCTCGACCCTCGAGTTTCATGACTTGCAATCATATATCAGAATCGAGCGCATGCACGCTACACCACACCTCCCGGGGACTCTATGTCGAGAATATATTCTTCGCCTCTATGGTCCGGAGCACTGGGGACGACAAACGACATCACTAAATTCGTGCAAGTTAGCCGTGTCGCACAAGACCTGTACGAGGAAGCTGGGCTAGGGGGATCGGCGGACATTTTCAGGTTAGCAAGTCTGGGTCCATCCACCTCCCGAGACTTATATGTGGATCTTGTCATGAACATACCAGTGGAAAGTATACTAGACAAGGCGGAGGCGTGATTAGGGTAAGTCAGAGGGGAAACTAGTGAGAAACCTAATTGATCATAGCACCGTAAGGTTGCCATAAAATGTATACGAGCGTTCAACACGGAGAATAATACCAATGCTCAAATAGAAAGGCTTCAGAAGGTAGTGCAAGCTCACGCCTGGCGGTTATCTCCGTTCCTGATCAGAAAACTTTGAATTTGAACTTCAGAAACTGATCCGTGAGCTCGAGGTATGGCGTACGCTAAGCGGTGGATCCAATATCATCGAGCTGCTGGGAATAATGAATGGGGTCGGGCCCCTGCCGTCGTTTGTGTGCGAGCTCTGCCCATGGAACCTCCAAGATGTGAGTGATTCGTACCAACTTGAGTATCTGAGAGACTCAATATGGGACGCTCCTGATAGTATCTAGAACGAAAGACACCGCCCCCTAGACACACAAAAATGGTGGGCTATTTGAAAAAAATTCTAGGGGTTAACGCGTATATCTACCGATGAAATTCCAATAGATGACAGATACACTCAGAGGTCTAAGCTTTATGCACGGTATGGACTCCGGACCAATCGCCCACGGAGATATTAAATCGGTGAGCGGAGCTTATGCTAGGGGTGCATGTTTTCCTTACATTGATGTTATGTTAGAGCAATATCCTTGTAAACTCCGACGAGACGGCGCTGATATGTGATTTTGGCCGCTCATGCCAACAGAATGACTCGCCGAACGAAGTGATATTGTCCAGTTCGTCCCCATTTGGTGGAACAGTGCGATACATGAGCCCTGAGCTACTAGTGCCCGATACTGCGAGACCATCTCCAGCAGCAGACATGTGGGCGTATGGGTGTGTTGCTTTGGAGGTGAGTGTACGATAAAGAGCAAACTCGAAAGTATCTGCATATATCTGCTATATTTGGAATTGTCTGGCGCAGATACTCTGTCGTATCCAACCATACAATGAAACCACTAGCGATATCGTAGTCGCTGAACTCATCAGAAGCGGGCGTCTTCCGAGTTATCGGCCCAGCGGTCCACGGGGGAGCCTAATCAACGACACGCTGTGGAGGGTGCTCTCCTCATGTTGGCAAGCACAGGACTGGCGGCCAACGGCGCAAGTGTTCCTAGAAGAGCTGAATCGGATGTTACATAGTGGGGAGGTACCGAGTTCGCCTATATCAATGAATCTTTTCACTACTACCGACAACGAGTCGATCCCACCCTGGCCCTACGAAATCAAGGATTTAAATGATCAACTTAAAGGACCTTTTGTTGTGCGTTCGCGTAGTTTACGCGCAACCGTCTGGAGGTGAGTTGTGAACATGGATACCCGCCCAGCTGCTCATCGACTGCCACCAAAGAGCTGTCACGGTGGCCGACGGGCGGGTAGTGGTCAAGGTCCCGCGACTTAACGCCAGTCTTGATAATCAGGCTCGTCATGACCAACTCGAGCTTGTAAGCTTTCGACTGTTTACCGCATTGACCTATGTAAAACCGCTATATATGACCAGATATTCCGAAAGGTTGTGTCCAGTCGTTATGGTATCCATCATCCGAATATCATCAACTTTCTGGGTATAACTTCCGGGTTTTCCCCACACGAGGGGCTCGTTTTTGAGGCGTGTTACGAATGGAGTCTTTCTGAGGTCTGTCATGTCAACTCAAGTTGATTTCACTGTTTTCCATTGCTGAGTATGTGCCCCGCCCAGTACCGCATGAAACGAGTGGTGTTGATAGAGGCATACACCCGATCTACGGATCCTTATCCAACCTCCCACAGCCTGGTACTTCTATCCAATTCAGTTGTTTGAGTCCGAGTATACTCACCTTGTAATAGATGTTCGATATCCTCGAAGGGCTGAGATATATGCACGGGTATCCAATACCTATTCCCCAAGGCGACTTGACGCCTGTAGATATCATTTGCTCTAGTTCAGTTATGAATAAGAAAGCGACTAACATCCTATTATTAGGAAAACATCTCAGTGAATCGCCGCGGCAGAGCTAAAATTAGTCTTTTTAGTTTTGGGAGGATTCTTGCGGCTCTACCCCCTGATGCCGCGGTGACCGCAACGGTGGAATCCGTCCTATCTTTCCGGTGGATGAGTCCAGAACTAATCACCGCAAACAAACCTCAACCTACGACTGAATCCGATATGTGGACGTTTGGTTGTGTTTGCTTCTGGGTATGGTAGCCAGCTCCTTCGCTAGGGTGTAAGCTTCCCAGGGCACTTGAGCTGACGTCGTTTAATAGATTATCACCCTTCAGGAGCCCTATGGATCTATTAATCGCGATGATCTTGCTGGGGCCGAAATTCTACAAGGTCACCCCCCAGCCACTCTAGCCCGCGTTTATCGTAGGGACGACTGGACTACCAATGGGTTATGGAATGCCATCGCTAGATGTTGGCGGCAAGATCCATTGCAGCGGCCCAGTGCAAGCGAATTCGTGAAACTCCTAACGCTACTAGAAGGCAGAAAAATAGAGTGGCTACCAATTAGTGTCGTGGACTTGGCTGGGAAAGTTCGGTTTGATTCATCCGCGCGACGAGACCACAAACAAATAGCAAACCACCGCTCTATATGGAGGTGAGCTGCTGGTGTATGCACATAAGATGGTCCATATAACGTTACATAGGAAGTTCAGCCACAGCCACACGAAGCCCGAAGTTCTAGAGGAAGCCCGCGTCAAGATGGCTTTGTATGAGTGAGTCAAAGTGTATGCTTGGAGTACACCGATGGTTCACTAGTTGGTGCCAGAGCCACATATGCACCAAAATGGTACTCAAAAGCCACTAGGGTATGTATTTCCTAAGGCCGCTATAAGCTGTTTTAATTGTCTGAAATTGGGCTTGTAGGTCACGATCAAAGCTGGTTTTGGTTTTGATCCCAATACCAATATCATGGAAGCCCTCTATTTGGTGCGCGATCTGACGAGCTCGAGTGTCATATTTCTTTCAAGTTAAATCGATGTTAATTTCTTTAGAGCATACGACACGAGGTTGCGGTCATGGCACAGATCGATCATCCATGCATTCACAAGCTACTTGGGATCGACTCCAGCCCTACGCATACATACCTCCCAGATATGGTATTTGAGCCCCTCTCACAATTAACCCTACAACTCGTATGTACGCATATATGCGTATAGATGGATGCATTGACAATATCCTAGCTCCTTAGTCAGGGTCAACCGGGTCGCACCGAATCTGTTCAAATCGTGAGCAAATTATTTGATTCGATTCTGTATGTATGCTTCCACGCCTTCCAGCTCAGGGATGTTGCTTCCGCCATTACTTATCTTCACGAACACGCCGGTGGTAGCATTTGTCACGGAGATATACAGCCGGTGAGATTTAGTCGTCCATTTATACAAACTTGATTACCTAGGTATTGTATTTTGAACGTGTCCAGGCAAATGTTTTTGTACTCTCTGATGGGAGAGCCAAACTTGCAAACTTTACTTGCGCATTTCAGTACATCTCGGGTCAGGCAACGTCAACTCGACAATGGTCCGAAGCACTTTCAGTTCCACCCCAGCCGTCTCTGTACCTTAGCCCAGAATCTCGAAGCCCCTTTGCATTTCCAACTCTGGCCGGGGATGTGTGGAGCTTCGGATCCATCGTTCTTTGTGTAAGCCCGCTCGATTTATAAAAGCGTTGACTATATCCTAAATATTCACCCCTCTCAAATAGTTGTATTCCGATGAGTTTCGCGGTACTGACCTCGGACATTACGCTGCCCAACTCAATGCGGGTGTCTCCCCGCTTGACTTACCGGGAGTCAAGAGAAATTGCGACGCTCGAGTTCTTCCATTGCTTTCTCGAATCCTTGTTTTTGAGCCATCTAATCGTCCTGCGATGTCGTCTGTGTTACCCGGGCTATCTGGCCTTTCTTAAAGTGTACTTTGAGACAGAGTTGAGGGTTTAGACATGCTGCATGTAGCATTAGCAGATGCGTTGCTGAGATGTACCAAAGAAGCCTTCTTAACCAAAGGAACCGGGCCCGGTGAATAGCCACTGTTGACAGGTTTCGGTGATGTGGCATATTGATTCCGTGAATGCATTGTTATGGTCCTGAGATACTAACATTCATATTCATTATTGACATGACTGCATGGTTCCTGGGCGTGGTCATGCCTTGCCCGAGGTCAACTTCTCGATCCACTCCACACTCTTGCCCACCATAGTAAAGTTCTGACACCCGGTCTCTGTGATCCACAAAACATCCTCTATCCTTACTCCACCGACGCTTTCATATTTGGCCAGAACCTCGTGATCGATGAATGGGGAGGAGCGGACGGGCGCAAGGAGATGTGGGGAGAAGTAGATACCGGGCTCGACAGTCTAAAGACAATAAACGTGTGGCCTATTGGAAGGGATGTACCACTTACCAGGACCATACCAACGGCGAGCGGAAGGCGCAGACGAAGGTACCTGTAGAACGATGGATGATCGGCGCTCTCGATCGGGATTGTCACATTTGGTCCTAAAGCGAGTAACGATGAGGACGTGGTGACCGCCTCGGGCTTGGACGCAGAGGGTACATCGTGCACATCGAGACCAAGAGAATGGCCTACGCCGTGTGGGAAGAATGCACTGGATATTTCCGATTTGAGAATGTCCGATTCTAGAAAAAGAGAGACGGGTGGCGTTCGCTCGATTTAAGTCTTACTGAAAACTTACTTTCGCCCTTGAAAATTCCGAGTTCTAAGAAACCGTCAATCAGTGTTAAATGGCACTGGAGCTGAACTGAATCCCTAGAAAAATGTATCATATTTTCAGGCAAGCATTGAACTAATATTCCAGGTTTACCCACCAGTGTAGCCCAGGCTTGAGCGAATCGATTGCTTCGTCTTGCATTTTCAATACAAGTTCGTAAATCGCCCGAGCTTCAGGAGTAAACTTCCCTCCATTTCCAACCTAAGAGGCACAATTAATACTTGAAAAACTCCCATAACTGGTGTACTCACAGGAGTGGTACGAGTGACTTGACGCATATAAGCACCGGAACTACAAAATATATCGGATGAAACAACTTACTATCTGAAGCGTAATTACGCCACTCGCACCCAGCATCCAGTAATAGTACTTGCGGTGCAAGCGTAGGTCCGTCGCCGTGCCCATTCTGGGTGTCGTTATGTGCATGTGCGTCGCCATTTGCGGGCTGCGTAGCTAGATCTTGACGCTCAGAGTTAACCGGCCCCCAGGCAAACGCCCGATCGTTACAGCAATAGTGCAGGGTAGCGGCATGTTGTGCCGATGCTACAATAGGCATATATGCTTGATGTACTGCCCTACAAAAAAGTCAGTCCATCGATCAAATAAGCACGCTAATTAGTGGGATTTACCCTTCGCGTCGGCAACTCGCAACAAATATCGCCTCAGCTTCTGCTTCCTTCTCAATCCTCCATTGCCCAGGCATCACTGCCGACTTGACCTTCTTGGTACTAGTACTAACCTTTCCACCAACCTCTGTCACGTCTTTCCCGAGCACGCGCATGATCACTTCATGAGCCCTCGACGAGATCGCGTTAGCTTGACGAATAAGCTCGATCTCGTACTCGTCTTTGATGAGTCGTGTGGAATGGAGGGCAGGCAGAAGATACCTGATTTCCGACGGAGGTGTGGCCCCAGTTGTCGATAGAGCAGCAAGCAGCGTGGCAGGAAGAGCGGGGAATTGGATAGTTTGAGGGAGGACGTGTACAATAGTCTCTCCAGCTTTGACAGCATCGGCAGCACGTTTCTCGAACTCATCCGAGTACGCAATAACGTCTGCTTCGTGAGTGGAGCGCGCCGCTTCTAGAGTGGGCGGTGGAGGAGACCACATCGTTTCCAGCGGGTCCTCGCGAGGGATGAAAAGCGTCGATTTCACTTCGAGACCATTAGACGCCACATTTGGAGGGGAAACGGTTATCATCACATGAGAATTGGCAACGTCGCATCCGGTCAGGTAGAAAAAGTTGGATTCTTGGCGAAGTGGCAGTTCGCGGTCGGTGTCGTTACGGAATGGGGTAGTGGATCCGGAAAGTAGGAGCACTTGCGTCTAGCAATAACAATATCTTGTTAGTCATTCGATTTGTCGATTATGTGAGAAAACACTTCACCTTCACCCGATCTGCATCTGGAAGCAAGCCAAGCAACTTTTCTACGGTCTTCGTTACATGAAGTCGAGCTGTAGAACAGTTGAGGGATTTGATAAAGGTTTATCATAAGTGAACTATACCTGGATAGACGCCTTCTAAGAGCGCAGGATTGCCCAACATCGTACCGAGTGTCCGAATCGATAAGTGCGCGTTACAATAAAATAAGGGCCGGGATACGAGCAACGAGCGGCCAAAGCAAGAAGATAAATTTAATGGGCCTTGCTTTGTAGGTAGAGAAGCGTAAGAACGAGTCGGTCGATACTGAGTCGGACGATGATAGGTGCACGAACGAGGTACCAGGGATGCACGAGACCGGGATATCAGCCCAGGATTTATTCTCAAGCGGGACAATTCTAGGTTTCTCGAAGGTGAGCAACGCGCCAGATCTCTTGGGTTTGCCGTATAGTTTATAACAGTATAAATCTGTGACAGTGATTGTAGAGAGCAATCAGCTGTTTAGTCACGTGTGCCAGATCCGGCCCGTAAGCGCCCAAGAACCTTGCCAAGAACCAGACAAAAATAGGTTGCTCACAAAATATAACGATACATGTGTAATCCCAAATAAATCGGTAAGAAATGTCCAATAATGTGGGTACAACGGCACACATCTCTAACCTTCACAAAAGCGGCAACAACACACACCGCGAATTAACATAATCAACCCATGCAACTGCACCCCCATTAACACCCGCCCCTTCCCAAAGATGCTTCAAT